>JAMPIV010004553.1:0-116674 GCA_024509875.1 Oreohelix idahoensis
ATCGCGCAAAAGCGTCCAATAAATGACTGTGGCGTAACATATCTATGGTCCCTTCTGTCGAGTTGCTTACTTTTTATGTCAACTTGGGAAACGTGACTTTTCTCCGTTTCCCCCCCAATTGCGTCTCCTTAGCCTTTCCAGTCTCACGCAATCTTTCCAGTCATATTTTTTTCCTTTTTTGATCCGCCGTTCCCCTCCTGTCTAGCAAGTCAATTTTTATGGAGGGTGATGACCCGCGGTCTAGGCGATCATGTACATCAGCAGCCTACGCATTATGTTTTTTATCCTTGTATGTTATCCTTGGAGGTATTTTACCGTTGTATCTCTGTCAATTTCACTACACATCTCCCCACTTGAAAACATGCCTATGGCAAGTTCCAAAACCAGCGATACACATAGGTAAAATTACTCCTCACGTCTGCCACTACTCTAATTTTGATCACAGGGGGTGCCGACTGAGGAAATCTGCACCGACATTCAATTTGCCTGGGATATATTGGATACTAAACTGATAAGGTTGAAGCAACAAAGACCACCTCAGCAATCTTGCGTTTTCATGCTTAGCCTGAGACAAGAACACGAGAGGCTGATGGTCCGTCTCCACCACAAAAGTCCTACCATACAGATAGATTTGAAACTTCTTTATTGCCCAGATTAATGCTAAACATTCTTTTTCGCTTGTGGAGTATCCTTGTTCCGCCCTATTCAATTTGCGGCTTGCATAAGCGACTGGTTTGAGTTCCCCATCAGGTGAAGATGATCTTTGCAACAAAGCCCCTCCTAGTCCTACATTACTTGCATCGGTTCTTAAGACAAAGTCCTGTGTCAAATCAGGCAGTTTGAGAATAGGCTTGCTAGTGAGTTTTTCTTTTAACTCTTGGAACGCTAGTTCACATTGTGCAGTCCAAATAATTTTATCTGGAAGTCCCTTGCGAGTCAGATCAGTCAGAGGAGCACAAATAGCGTTAAAATTCTTGATGTATTTCTGATAAAATCCGCATAACGACACGAATGATCGCACGTCCTTTTTTGTTTGTGGCCTAGGTGCTCTCTGCAGTTTTTCCAAGTTCTTAGGATCAGGGGTCATATTACCCTGATATACAGTGTGTCCCAAGAATTCCAACTCTTTGCATCCAATACAACATTTTGTTGGCCTAGCAGTTAAGTTCGCCTCCCGAAGTCTATCAAACAACATCTCCAGAGCTTCAATGTGTTCTTCAAATGTCTCTGTGGCGACGAGAATATCATCCATGAAATTCGTGATACATGGGTTATTCAGGGGATCCAACAATTTGCGCATCATCCTTGAAAACACACTCGGAGCATTTTTCAGTCCGAATGGTAGCATATTGAATTCATAATGTCCATCCGAAGTGCTAAAAGCCAAATAAGGTCTCACTTCAGGCTTCACTGGGATCTGGTAATAGCCTTTACTAAGATCCACCTTTGAAAAGTATTTTGCCTTGTTCAGTCTGGCAAATAACTGTTTTGTGTCTGGTAATGGATCCACTTGTCCTTCTGTGACAGCATTCAGTTTCCTGTAATCTATGCACAGTCTGTGTTCCCCAGACGGTTTCCTCAACAAAACGACACTAGAACTAAAAGATGATTCACTGTGCGAAATAATCCCCTCCTTCAACAAATACTCTATTTCTTCCTTCAATGCCTTCTCCTTCGCGAACGGAATAGAATAGGCTCTCATACAGATTGGGTTTGAGTCTACCAGTTTCATGTCATACTGTAGCAAATTTGTATGGCCTGGTTTATCTGTTAATACATCTGTATGTTCCTCCAGAACCTTTTGAACTCTCTCCCTCTGGTTTTTAGTCAGGTGCTTACTGACTTTTACCTGTGCTGCTGTTTCACAAGGATGTAATGGGTATTCATGTGAGGTGAGTGGTTCTTTTTGCATCTGGGTTGCAATAGCTAAGGTCAATAAGGGGGTGCCTTCCTGGAGTGGTCTGTCCAGATACTTCTTTAACAGGTTTACATGATAAACTTTTTCCTTCCCCTTTTTGTCAATTTTATAGTTTGTTCTAGACACCTTCTCTAGAACCGTATATGGACCTTGCCAACCAATTTGTAATTTATTCTGGCTTCCGGTAGTAGAAGCAGCACCTTCTCTCCGACTGCCAGTTCCCTGTCCTTTGCCTTCCTATTAAAATATGCTGCATGTTTCTTCCTGGCTTGCTTCAAATTATCATTTGCCAGTTTCCATCCAGCTTTCAAACGAGTGGTCAGTTCGTTCACATATTGATACGATGAGGTAACAGTCTCTTCCGCCTTCTCATCTGTCCAGGTCCTTAATAACGCTACATCTGGATCTTTAATTTATCATACGTATTTTTCCTGGAACCCGTCGGGTCCCGTCCATTAGAAGCTTTATAATGAGGACTTTTCTTCCTAGAATCATCACTCACAAATCGACCACTACCAATTTTTTTCTTGGGTTTATCTCCCCACTTTAGATTGCTTATGAGAGATCTTCGCTCTCTTTTCTGTTCTTCCAGCTTATATAATCCTGACCGAGGGATTGTCAGATTATTCTGGGTTAAATTTCTTCTTTGTACTTGTCGCATAGTGGCCATGTTAATCCATTCAAGTGACGACTGGGTGTGAAAAGGGGGCTCCCATTCCACTTTGTCTACCTGAGTATAATTAGTTTTCCTTTCAGGCCTAAAGTTGCCCCGTGGCGTTTCTAGGTCCTGCACATATTTTCCCTTTGTGGGTGTTCCCTCATGAAATACGCCACATGCTTCTACAAAGTTTTCAACATCGACATTTACGTCGGGCCAATAGTATTTTCGAGCAATCTTTTGGCAGATGGTACCGACTTTCTCATGGTCACCATCTTTTCCAACATGTAAGCTCCTTATTAAGTTTGCCCTATATATCTTGGGAAGAACTAACTGTCCGTGACCAGTGGACCTAGTTCCTGTCTTCCTGTATAATAGTTTGTTCTTCATGAAATATTCCCCCTTGCTCGGAGGTGTGTGGCATTTGGGCAATTTTTTAAAACAGGGCTTGAGTGTCCTATCCTCAGCCTGCGCCTTCCTCATCTCCTCTGGATGAGCATTTATAGGTTCACCTTCTTCCTCCTTCTTCTGTGACCTGGTCTGCACTGTCGCCATGATCACAGGTTTCTCGGGATTCCCCAAGAAGACGTATCTACACCCCAATATCAGAGGGTAGATTGGTTCATCTATCACTGCTGCTCTGATTTCTCCTTCCACATAGCGAGTTTTCACCGTTATCCTTGCGATGGGAAGTGTCATGAGTGGTATGTCCTTAGTCGCCCCTTGTATTTCCACTGTTTCTGTGGTATACTGACTTGGGTCCACTAGGCTAGACTTCACAACTGAATCATAATCCAAACCTGTATCATAAAGGCACCTTATGGTGACCCCATTACAAATAACATCCTCACAAACTGGGGGGTGATAAGGTTCCTGTTGTCCCTTAGGATTAACCTTTAATCTTTGCGTCCCCGACTTCATTGCAGCAATGTTTGAAGGTTTCCTTCTACAAAATTCGGTGTTATGGTTATCCTTCTTGCACCATTTACACCATCTTTTTCCTTGGTTCAACGGTTTTCTTTCATTGAACTTTTGGTCATTGAACTGTGAGTTTCTGTCGCGATAGTCATTTCTTGGCCGCTCAAAGTTTGTCCTACCTTTATTTCCCTGCTCTCTATTATCAAATTTATTAAATTGCTGTGGAGCTTTAAAATTGTCTATGTGCTTCTTCTTAGCACCACTTACCTCTGCCTGGGCTGCCTGATACCTCTCAGCAACATTTAAAATTTCCCCCAACTTCTCTGCACCTTGTTCCATGAGAAATTTTCTCATGTCTGGAGCCATGGACTCTCTCAATTGCTCAATCATGATCATTTCTTTAAGATCTTGGGTCTTCCCCAGAGCCGTCCATTTCTCCAAATAGGTTTCTAGTCTAGCAGAGAATTGGTGGTATGTCTCCCCAGACATCAGTTTGGCATTTCTAAATTTCTTACGATAAAATTCACCATTCTTCTCGTACCTTAATAACAAAGCCTGCTTTAACATGTCATAATTGTCTTGGTCTTCCCTGTTCATTTTGGCAAATACTTCATAAGAAGTACCTCTCAATCCCTGTGATAGCTTTAAGCTCCACCTCTCTCTCTCTAACCCATATGTAGTAGCTAATAACTCAAAACGTCCTAGGTACCCCTCTATGTCATCGTCTTTTTCAACAAAATGGTCTAAATGAAACCCCATAGCGGAGTTTGAGGCTCCCATACTGGGCGTAGCATCTGAGGCAAAAGGGCTGGCACCATTTTCAGGAGCCGGGCCTTGTAATTCCAGCTCCCTTAGTCGTAATTCGTGCTCCCTCTGCAACCTTCTATCTTCTGCCTCCCTTTCGGCAGTCAACCTTTTTTCTTCTGCCTCCCTTTCGGCCTTTTTATCTTCTGCCTCCCTTTCGGCCTTTTTATCTTCTGCCTCCCTTTGCTGTCGTTTTTCTTCTGCCTCAATCTGCAGCCTCTTAATTTCTCTATCAGCCTCTAACCTCTTCTCTTCAGCTAACCTCCTTTCTTCCCGTTCAATATATTTATCACATTCAGCCGTTACGTATTGAATTAAAATTTGACCATCCATTCCCATCTCCTTCGCGGTGAGCACAGCAGCTGATCTAAATTTTGCCAGCTCCGCCATACTTTTTAGACAATATACTAATATACAAGCTAAATCTCTAACCAGTAAATACACTAAGTACTTCTTATGACTATAGTCTAACTAATTCTAACTAACCAGTTAACTAATTAATTATTTCTGGCTGTGAAGATTCACCAACTTTTATCTGCAGGGACACTTTTAATGTTAAAGGGAATTTTACAATTTATTTCCCTACTTTTATTTCTCCCACCAGGAGATCCTAATATTACTGTTGGGCTAATTATCCCGGACAAGACCCCAATATATGTAGTGGTGTTTGATGGTATTGTATGATGGTGATATTACTAAATGTAATTGTATGAGGCCAGCTGTGAAGGCTCCTGAGATAAAATGTAGTTGAGAATTGTCAGAAGGCCTTTCTTGCTACCACTACGACCTCACACTTAATTAATTTTTTTTTTATGAATGTGGCTACGTAAAGTGTCTAGGGTTATGATATGTAGTGTGGTGTAATAGGTTATAGATATACCCACAGATATTTAACAAGACTAATAATATTAATAAATGTTAAAATACACTGAACTAACTCACGTGTGTAAGATTTTTTGATAGAATTATATTACATTTATTTTGTTCTGGATCAATTTTTTAGGTTGACCAGAACTTAAAAGGATTTAGAGATTATGAAAAGAAATGCATGGAATATTATATCATAAATGCAATAGTGTACATATATATGTACTATACTAGTTAGTTTTATTAAAATGTTCTAGTAGTCATCTACTTGGGAGGATAGTTAATGTTTGTGCTGTTGGGGTGGCCTCATCACACCTGTCTATATTGACTACACAGTGTCCAGAAAATGGTGGGAATTTTTATGGGGTTATTAGTAACTAAACGGTGTTGGTGAATGTCCAGCAGACCAGAGGCTCACTCATCTTGTCGTTGTAGCTCTGATGCTGAAATCTGATGGTCCCACCTCTCCGTGCTGGCGGGCAATAATGGTGGTCTCTGTCACAAGTACTGCACAGATACACTCGAGTAAGTCACCAACTGAATAGACACTGCTTGGTTGACAACAGAAACTCACAGCTCTGCAATCAAAGTATGGGCCATGTGTCAAAATCTATTCTCTACCCACGTCTGGACACAACACTGACACAACAACCACATCATACAGACAGGTCAGATCTCTCTGACCAAACAGCACATTTACCATGGTGGGTTTACATCAGATAGATCCTCCCAGACCATAGATTCTGAAAAATATTTATTAGTTTTCTGCCCTAAAAGAGGATAGGTAATATGTTTCATTATTCTCAACACTTGATCTGTCTTGCATAATCCTTGCTGGAGTTTATGTACATTGTTGGTCCCTAGACCCTGACTTGGGCGGGGGGTCTAGAGCAAATCCCTACTTGTTTGTAAGGCTAGATTTCGATATGGCAGTATCAAATCACTAAAACATGAAACAATATTCAAAATATATAAGGAAATAATTTCAATCTTACCAGATTATGAATAAATAACACAGAATTGCTAGCAAAACTCAGCTGAGCTGCTGGCTATAGTATGGCGTCCCTAAACTTCTTACACTTTCTTTCATATGGAAATCACCCCACTTTAAAATCTGTGTCTATCACTGAACAACTATTGAAGAATGGCCCCACTTTCGCGTCTGAGCGCTAATGATATGATTGTCTGTGGCCAATCACTGCCTAGGTTTATTTGAATTTCAAATTTCCTACCATAAAGTCATTTCAGTCATGCTTCAGTCAAGTATGGATGGTTATCTGTTAGTCTGTCCGTCTCTACTTGTGTTTCTACAAAATGTACTTGATTTTTGAACCAACCTTTCTCTCCCCTCCAAAATTTTTTCGTTAAAAGTTATTTTTAGACACAGCCACCACAATATCCCCTCTCCTCCATACCAAGTAGATTTGAACACCTGCGTCTCGAGGTCGTGTTTTTTTGTGCAAAATAGCGACACTTTTAGATTCAATACAGTCTGTCGATGATGTAAACTACACTGTCTTTTGTCATTATCTTCAATATTATCTATCCGTCTGTAAAATTAAGAACATATTAGTTCACTGCTCAGAATAGGCCATCCGGCCAGCTAATTTTTATATTCCTAACATTAATATTAAGAAAAAAGTACTTTTTAAATTTTGTAATATTCCAAACATCTGCGTTTTAGCCGCTGAATTCAAATCAAGGGCTTGGTATCGCGCAAAAGCGTCCAATAAATGACTGTGGCGTAACATATCTATGGTCCCTTCTGTCGAGTTGCTTACTTTTTATGTCAACTTGGGAAACGTGACTTTTCTCCGTTTCCCCCCCAATTGCGTCTCCTTAGCCTTTCCAGTCTCACGCAATCTTTCCAGTCATATTTTTTTCCTTTTTTGATCCGCCGTTCCCCTCCTGTCTAGCAAGTCAATTTTTATGGAGGGTGATGACCCGCGGTCTAGGCGATCATGTACATCAGCAGCCTACGCATTATGTTTTTTATCCTTGTATGTTATCCTTGGAGGTATTTTACCGTTGTATCTCTGTCAATTTCACTACACTCCCCTGTCCGTATAACACCTTCGTCCGCTTATCGCGTGACGTAACAGCCATCAGTGGCCGAGGGCTTGCATGAGTTGCAAATCTCAGACCACCGTCTGCAGTGCGGAGTGGATTTTCACGCTAAGCCGGGTTTTTTTCTGACGAAAAACCTCATGCGTTTACTGAAATGCAGACTCTCTGTCTACTTTCCATGTCCCTCGGGTGAATTTTCACGCCCCAGGCCAGAGACCCTCAGACGAATGTCTAGCGAATGCTGTAAATTCACGCCTATCGTCCGACCAGCGCGACTGACATGTACGCAATACCACCCAGGTGCGATTCTCAGTTTTAGAGAAAGGAAACCAGGTAAAGTTTGCGAATTATATGAAAATAATATTCGCAAAACGAATGGATGAAAAATATACAGGAAAAAAAGAAATACAGAGATAATAAAAGAGAGAATTTCGGGTGAAAGAATAGGAAGAAGATGTAGGAAATTAAATGAATATAAACCCTACGTGACAGAGCCTCCCCCCTTTAAGATATGGAAGCACTCCATGTCTACGTTATGGAGTTTAATTTCCTATAACCGTAGCTTCAGGGTGTCTGTCCTCTTCCCTCTCCTCTTCCCCCTCCATCTCTGTCCAATTCCTACTCAAGTCCACTCCTCAAAGTTTCCTTCCCCTGGAATGTCTCATATGCGCGCTTGAAAGAGCGTCGCCGCTTCTGACATTTTTGAAAGATTTCCTGTGATAGCGGTGGAATATCCCTGCCACTATCGTCATCTTCGTCAGTTTTGGCGATCGTCAGGAGATGGTCGGAGGTTGGCACTGGTTTTTCCAAGTATCTCTTTAAGAGATTTAAATGGAAAACCTTCTCCTTTCCTTCAATAGAGATCTGGTAGTTAGCCTTAGAAATCTTTTTCAGGACGGTAAACGGCCCTTGCCATCCGATCTTCAGTTGGTTGTTCTCGGTAGGGAGCAGCACCAAAACTTTCTCTCCTGCTTCCAGTTCTCTCTCTTCCGCGACTTTCCTGTATCGGTTAGCGTGCTTGGTGCGTGCTCGCTTAAAGTTAGTCGTTGCTAGGTCCCACCCTAGTTTCAACCGTTCCTTTAAAACCGACACATATTTACTGGCTGAGACAACTGTCTCATCAGCCTTCTCGTCTGTCAGAGACTGAAGTAAGGCTTCAAGCGGGCCCTTAATGGGTCTGCCGAATAAGAGTGTAGCTGGCGGAAATCCTGTGGAAGTATGAGGAGATTCTCTGTAGCCAAATAATGCTGCAGGAATACAGAGATCCCAATCTTCAGGTTTCACTTGTGCCAGCTTACTTAGCATCATGGTGAGGTTTCCATTAGCACGTTCCACGAGCCCATTTCCGGCCGGAGTATATGGCTTAGTGTGGATGTGCTGGGTCCTCAAGATCTTAACGATCTCATCCATCAACAGGTTTCGGTATGGAGATCCATTATCCGTCAACACTTGCTGAGGGAATCCCAACCGAGTGAAAATCTGCACGAGGGCTTCTGCGACATGCTTGGCATCTGCGCATGTTAGCGGGATAGCTTCTGCCCATAAAGTGCATGTATCGACTAAGGTCAGGATGAACCTGTTCCTTCTTTTAGTCCTTTCGAAAGGCCCTAAAATGTCGATCACAACCCGTTCGAATGGTGTTCCCATTATTGGCATTTCACCCATGTGGACTGGGGGTGTCCGTTGCTTGGGTGGTACACGTTGGCACTGGGTACAGGATTTGACATATCTGATAATATCAGTATTTACTCCTGGCCACCAATAATGAGTGGTTATACGTTGGTTTGTGGCGTTCTGTCCCATATGTCCGCTAAAGGGAAGAGAGTGCCCCATTTCTAGGATTTGGCTTCTGTACTGTTTCGGTACTAGGAGCTGGTTGTAACCTTGGTCAGGCTTGCCCGTTCTCCGATAAAGTACGCCATCCTCAGAAAAAATGTCCCCGTGCTGTTTGGGTTCCTTCGCCATGGGCAGTTTCCTAAAGCAGGGTGCCAAAGTAGGATCCTTTTGTTGCGCTTCTTTAAGTTCCATAGGTAACAAATTAGGCGCAGGCTCCCGTTCCTTCTTGGTTTGCCCTCTTGTAGTTACTGCTGCCACAATCGGCTCTTCCGGTTTCCCAATACACACGTATCTCCCGCCGAGTATGACTGGGTAGATGGGATCATCCATAACAGCTGCTTTGATCATGCCTCTGACAAAATCAGAGTGTATCTCCACCAATGCAATGGGAAGCGCTGTAGGTGCATCACTCTTACGAACTCCACAAAGTTGGACGGTCTCTGCTGTCTCTTGACCGGGTTTGACCAGGTTTCTGGCAACAATGCAATCGTAAGAAAGCCCCGTGTCAAATAAGCAAGAAGTTTGAGAACCGTTCAAAGTAACAATACCTCGCGTTGAAGGTCTATCCCCAACAGGTTGGGAATCACTGTCAATAATTCCGCCTTGCGAGACTGTCAATAAGCATCCGATGCGTTTTGGCTCGGTGTGCTCGGTCTGATCATATGTCCCGTGCTCGGGGGTTCTCCCTTTGCCACCTTGTCCTTTCTGGCTACGCTGCCATGTAGGGCGGTCGGGTTGATCGGACTGTTTGGGGTGGTTGGGGTACTTGTTCTTGTAGAACTTGGATTTCTCAGGAGGGGGTTTTTGAGGTCCAGTTTCTCTGTGGTTATTTTGGTTAGAAGCCTGAGAAGATTGCTCTAGGTTATGTTTTCGAAAATGCTCCTCTGTCGGTTTCCGCTTTGTGGCCGGTAGTTCAGCCAGCGCATTGTGATAACGCTCAGACTTTTCCAAAATGTCTTCAAGTTTTTCTGCCCCCTGCTCAGCGAGAAATCTCCGGGTATCTGCAGACAATGTGTTCTTTATTTGTTCTGTTAAAACAAATTCCTCAAGACCTTCATAGGTAGAGGGGAGCTGTGAGAGCTCTAGGCACTTTGTCAGATAACCCTTCAAACGAGACGAGAACTGCTGAAAAGTTTCAGAATTCTCTTTCCGGCTGTTGCGAAACAGTTGCAAAAATTTGCGAGCGTTCATTTCAAAGCGCTCCAGTAACGCTTTCTTCAACAGATCATAGTTGTCTTGTTGGCTGCTTTCCAGTTTGGCGTAAACATCATACGCAGAACTTTTTAGGGCCTGGGAAAGTTTCATATTCCAACGCGACCTCTCTAACCCGTACAGAGTTGCAATTTTCTCAAATTTTTCTAACCATGTGTCAATCTTCTCATTTGGACAAGGAAAAGATTCAAGAGTGAAAGACATAGCATTTAGTTGAAGAGATTGAGTGTTAGCAGGGTCAGTTAAGGAAGAATGAGGAGAAGACTCTCCATTGCTAGAGGTAGAGGCAGCACCACGACTTTGGAATTCTAGAGTTTTAAGAGCCAACTCATGCTGTCTCTCTTCTCTCTCCTTCTCATGCTGTCTCTCCCTCTCCTTCTCTCTTTCCTCATGCTGTCTCTCCTTCTCCTTCTCTCTTTCCTCATGCTGCATCCTGCGAATTTCCATTTCCTCGTCCATCTTCTTCTGCTGTAAAAGACGTTCCTCCGCTTCTTTCCTCTCCGCTGCTTCTTTTTCCTCTTTAGCTTCAGCCGCTTTCCTCTCCGCATCATATCTCTCAAGTTCGTCTCTGACAAATGCTTTTGCTTCCTCTCCTTCCAGTCCCTCCTCTCTCGCTTCGTCCCTGAGGAGTTGTCTAAGCTTTGCCCTCTCGGCCATATTAGGTCAGTGACTGAGACTAGTGGAGAAAGAAAATAGGAAAAAGGATACACTGGTTCCTACCACTTACGAGAAAAAAAATTACCAAAAAAATCAAAAGATGATATATTTAACCCTGGGATACCTCCTCCAAAATAAAATCTAACTATCGCTGCTATTATCGGCAATAAAGCACTCAATGCAAAACACGACTACGCCAAATAAATGGTAGTTAAGATTACAACTGAAAAATAAGTTGCTACAGTGGAAAAGCAAAAGAATATTGCAAAAATTAAAGAGAAAAATAATCCCTTAATTTTTAAAAATCCACTATAAGTTCGCCCCTGAAGTCAGATCGGGTAAGGGAGGGAATTAATCTGGACAAAAAGTCCGAAACACACTCCTTAACTTAGTTCAAACGCCGTTCTGCCTCAGTACCCAGTGAATGTTATACACTCACTACTTTACCAGCGTTTAGTATTACAATCAGCAGTTAACATATATCCCGACAAAATCAACCTGTAACCAAAATGTATATTATTCAAAGATGCTGTGGAAAAAAACTATCAGTTAGTGTGGTCAGCACGCTCTTAAACAGATCGTTAGTCTAGGGGATAAATTATTTAAAGATATAACAACTCACAAGACATCACACTCTTACTCTATATCAGAATACAGAATCTTAAGTTCAAAATCCAGATAGACGAGTCCACATTTGTCGTACTCGTCTTCCTATTCTAAGTTCAAAAATCCTACGGACGAGAACCCATTTGTCGTATCGTCTCAGGATTTTGGGTTCAATTCCCGGTAACGAGTCCCCATTTGTCGTAGATTTTCGATAGGAGAATTAAGACTAGGTTTGGTCCCTTCTGAATAGGTTTGAATATGTGATAGACTCAGTGAGAGTTAGTGAATGGTAATAGAATTTCCACACACGTGAGATGATAGATTTTGATATAGTGGCTGTCTCTGAAAGCGAAAAGAATTCTTCTCTCTCTCACCTATCTTCTACAACAGTTGTTACAGCGTCAGACAGACTACACCAATATACATATTACGTATATTTCTATCACTCACAGGCACGCACATACACGTGACGACAGGTAAACACACCGACGTGGGAAAACTATAACAATGATACATATATATATCTAGAACGAGCTGACCAAACACGATTATTAAGTTCAAGAGCGATTTTAATATCAGGAAAAATCGGCTCACAACATCAAAGAAAGTACATCAAGGAAAATACATATACACATAGTCATAAAAAATTCAAGGAAATGTTGCAAGGATGATAGCCCCGTTATAGTGTTAACTCTAGGTTTAGCCCGGCCCCGTTAAGAGAACAGATGATGGCGCCCGAGTCACAGATACATAGGGTTTGAGTCTAAGAGTTTTCTTTGTTTTATCTCGTAATTATATGCACAGAGTTTGAAAAAAAAATCTGATTTAACCTAAGACAAAAACACAAGAACTCTAGCCTTAGCAACAAATTATGCAGATTGAAAAAAAAAATTAGGACAGCAACAGGGTGTCAAAGATATAATAGTGAAAATCTAACTCAAACCAGCGTACACTCATTCATTCCGCCATGGCCTCTCATACATGTACTCACGACTTTGCTCGCTGCCTCTTGGAACACACTGATTTTAGATCTTCACACAGACTCAAAAAATGCAGTCTTCTGCCAAGAAGTCCCCAGTTCCAAAAGACGTATTTAACTTGGAGTCTCCGGGAACGACTACTTGGGTGTGCAAATTTGTTCAAATGTCTGATTAAGTACCTAAAATTATTCCAGGCGCGGGAGTTAGCAGAGCACAGTGTCAATAGCGTAGGTTTCTAGAAATGATGAATGTCAGGTCGGTGCCTTCCCTCAGTATAGGATTCACTTTAGTCACACCACAGATTTGTCCACAAAAAAAAAATATATATATATATATAGTCGGGAAATGTTAGTTAATACTAGAAGTATTTCGCGCCACCAGGCAGAAAGATTACGTAGAGTTTTTCTAGAAGAAATTAAGATCTGGCTCCAAGGTCCAGTATTTATCATTACAGTCTTTGAAAACCCGTTATTGGGATATAGTATTTCTGGCTAACTCGGGTTGCATATGCACTGTTTAGACCAGTGGTACTTAAGAAACCCACGTGGTTCAAAATAAGGACTGTCTATTTCTTCACAAGTATGGAAACTACTACTAGGTGCTGGTAAAGTTAGGGTCACCCCAAAACTTTCACTGTGTGGAGGAAAAATAACACATATAATATAATAAACAGAATATGCACTGGTTATAACTTACGTTTAAACTTGCAAGCAGAGAGCTTTGCTTATCATTTAAACTTCCCGTGACGTAAGTTATATTTAAAAATCAGCAATCCTCATGAATTAGGAACACGTGCGTATTCCGTCACCATTCATGAGGCTCGATTCTAGAGTTTATACGTTAGTTTAGAAAAATACACTCGACTGAGTATTAGCGGTTAAATTAAATTCATAAATAGCTACACTTGCCGTTATAAGCTAGAAAATTTAATTTTATTCTGCTTTCCACTGAATGCTTCCCTAGAAAATATAATAGCCTACCACTTTATTTCTCTTCTGCGCTAAAGAAATAGATTAAAATGAATTAAGCGATTTAACACTTTAACACTCACAAAATCTATATATCTATCATATTAATTACCTCAACCACAGAATTACAGGTAGTCGCACAACTTAAGAATAAAAATGCTGAAAATATTTCTGGAAGTCTAGAAGTTCGACAAATTGCCGAAACAAACTGAGATCTACGCTAACAGCTATTCTGTTTACGAGCAACCTATCTACTGTGAGTCTATGAGCGAGAAAAGAAATTAAAGTTTCAAACTTGGCCAATATCTTTAAAATCGGACACCGGATCCTAATCTTATTTCGCCAAGCGAAATAGTCTCCCCTGTCCGTATAACACCTTCGTCCGCTTATCGCGTGACGTAACAGCCATCAGTGGCCGAGGGCTTGCATGAGTTGCAAATCTCAGACCACCGTCTGCAGTGCGGAGTGGATTTTCACGCTAAGCCGGGTTTTTTTCTGACGAAAAACCTCATGCGTTTACTGAAATGCAGACTCTCTGTCTACTTTCCATGTCCCTCGGGTGAATTTTCACGCCCCAGGCCAGAGACCCTCAGACGAATGTCTAGCGAATGCTGTAAATTCACGCCTATCGTCCGACCAGCGCGACTGACATGTACGCAATACCACCCAGGTGCGATTCTCAGTTTTAGAGAAAGGAAACCAGGTAAAGTTTGCGAATTATATAAAAATAATATTCGCAAAACGAATGGATGAAAAATATACAGGAAAAAAAGAAATACAGAGATAATAAAAGAGAGAATTTCGGGTGAAAGAATAGGAAGAAGATGTAGGAAATTAAATGAATATAAACCCTACGTGACAGTGCTTATTAAACGCCAAAAATTTTGAACGATTAGCATTGATATGTGTTAAATATTGCAGAGGTTTGTGTGTAATGAAATAATAAGGTTAAAACTAAAATGTCTCATTAATTACTTCTAGTGAGTAAACCGAACCGATCTAAATTATGCTACTAGATGACATGAACCAGGTAGGTGCCAGTGGAAGAGGACATTGAGAAGAAGCCACCGATAGATAATAGATACATTGAGGACACCTGCTGATAGCATTACAAGGCAGTTCTTATTCTTGAGTACCCAGGGTGAGCGAGGTAGATGTGAACATAAAGTACTCACACACACGGGAAGAAATTGAAGCAGAAATTAATGAGGTAAAGAAATCATGGGATGGAACATGAGCGAGATCACACAGAAGGAAGGTATTTATATTGAAAGTGATGCTTGACAGAAAACAGAAGATGATGATAGTGAGCAAAACGAATATGCCAATATGTTGTTACGCTAGAGTACATATTTCTTGTTGCTCCGATTGCAAGCAGACATTTGATTGACACATACGCTATGTCTATTTCTGCAATTCTCTGTTGGTTCAATAGTACAAGTTCCCTGGTAACGTCATAAAGGGGGATGTCTGCTAGATACACGTTCATCTCCATAAGCTCGTTCAGTGATGTCAGGCGGGGTGAACCAATGAAAATCATGTTCTTGGTGTCAGACAACCAGATCATCTGTCCTGATGAGGGATAACATATTTTATCGTTGTTATTATCAATACTTCATCATCTATTCCACATTTAAAATCAACATACCTTGAACAGAATCAACATCATTTCCATTTACGCTCTTTATGACGTATGATACCACCACTGCAGCTCTCCCATTTGCAAGAAACCTTCGCCATACAACTCCTGTGTTCTTGTAACGGTGATTTCCAGAATAATTGGTTTTACGTGATGAGCTTGCTAGCCGCCATCTTAGTGGATTCATACAACATGCCGCATTTCGCAGAGAACATTAGCGTTATTATATCTTTGTCTCCTGAGATCCCCACCCCCGGGAACTACACGAAGCAAGTACGTGAAATAGATTTATAAAATTTAATTGTCGCATGAAACTGACTGTACAGAATCTCACATATCGTTTTTCTTTCAAGCCATTTCAAAAGTTCTTTATTTGTTGTTGGTGAACAGTGTTGGCATTCATGTACATTCACAACACTTTGTCCAAGTTATCATTGTCATCACTTGTCAGCGTCCCAAGGAGCAAAGAGTTTGAACACAGGTATGTCAAGTCCTTGACTTCCAGTGATATTCCTGTTTGTTTACTGACTGTCTCTGAATTCCTTTGAACAGTATGGGTCAATTTCAAAAGGTCTGTGTTTTCAAACTCTTATGGGTATGGCTTATGTATGTATGTATGTAAGACCTATATATATATATATATATATATATATATATATATATATATATATATATATATATATATATATATATATATATATATATATATATATATATATATATATATATATAAAGCAAGTTTAATGTCAATTGATAACACGTGTTAATGGGAATGGTCTGAGAATATTTCAGGAAACTACTTCTATGACAGAGCCGCGGTAACGCAGTTGTTAGGGCACTGGCTCCCTAGGTCGGTGGTCCATGGTTCGAAGTAGGATTGTTTAGACGGCAAACGGCTCCGGGGTCGACCCAGCCGCATGAATTAGATACCAGAGCAACTCTGGGAAGGTTAAGGCGGCCGGCGTAATGCTGATCACATCACCCCTAGTGTGCCGATGGTGAACAAAATATCGGCATCACACCAAATTCCCAATATGCCTCAATGGCGTGTAACGGGATCCTTCACCTTACCTTTTACTTCTATGACTACTAAGCATGTTAAACAATATCGTACGAGAACACCTACAACAAAAACAGAATAGCAGAAAAATATGAGCAATTATATATTTCAATCAATAACATTTGCAGATATGCCTTTCAAACAATAGCATTGACAACTATACCTTTCAGTAGAAATGTTCTCTTTCCGTTCTCACTTGGTGTGATCGCCAACAGAAACACAGCGTTGATAAACTTTCTAATATTTTCAATGGTCAAGACCATTCTTGGATGTACTATGCTGAAGGCATTTGTCAGGGGCATTCCCTCTGTCAGAATCATGTTTGAGTGTTTTCTCACCAGGTCACCACACTGCCTGTGGAGAAAAACATTGTATTCTTCCTAGAACACAGGTAACTTAATTATGTTGACCATGGTTTCTTAAACTTGTGGTAAACCGACCCCTTGAGGTTCATGAATGGAGTTTAGAGGGTCTGTTTACACAGCCTAAAATTTAAAATGCATAGTTTCTTTATCATACTTTTATTAAGACAGGGTCCGTAACCTTCTCCTTCTTCTCTTCTTTTATCCTTAGCCGCCGACTTTCAAAGCAGTCAGTAGCTATCACGCCTTGTGGCGTCTTGTGGGGCAGCAACAACTGCATCCACTTTGTTCGGTCGGCCTTCGTACAGTGCCCCAGTCTGGTTCATTCTTTTCATCTCGGCCTCCACAGTTCTCCGCCAAGTTGTTTTTGGTCAGCCTCTCTTTCGCCTTAATTCGGGGGTCCATAGCATAGCTGTTCTTGTGATGGCATCGGGGTCTATTCTGAGGACGTGGCCAATCCAACTCCAATGTCTGCCAGCTATGAGGATGTGGCCAGCTATGAGGATGTGCAAGTCCTCTTGGTTACTCCGAGTAAGTAGTTCTTGGTTAGTGATAGTATTCGGCCAAAAGATTCGGAGAATTTTCCTAAGGCAGATTGTATGGAAGGAGGACAGTTTCGACATTTCCTTCTCTGTTACTCTCTAGCATTCCGCACCATAGAGAAGCACAGAAAGTACACAGCTCTCATATAATCTTAATGTTGTGTTTGTGCTGTACTGGGAAAACTTCCAGATGTTGTTGACACTAGCAAACGCTAGTCTGGTGTTACAATGCATCCTAGGTATGTAAATGTGTCCGTCTGTTCCAGCTTATGGTTCCTTATTGTTGTGGGCTCAGGACTGCCCACATTGAGTGTCATGACCTCTGTCTTCATTAAACTGATGTTCAGACCCACCTGCTGGCTATACTTATTCAGTCTATCTGTTTTTTCTTGGATGTGTTGATGTGAATGTGCAAGTAGTACAATGCATCTGCATATTCAAGAACATCCAGTGTAGAAAACGTTGTCCATCTAATTCCTCTTGGACTGCCCTCTGCTGTCTGGTGGATCACCCAGTCTATGATTGTCAAAAATAATGTTGTTGATAAGGGGCATCCCTGTCGTACTCCTGTCTTCACCTCAAAAGTAAGATTGCTCAAATTAACACTGCATGTAAAGTTAGCATAGAGGCTTTATATGATGGAACAAATCCATAGCCTTCATTGGACAATCAAAGGGGCAAATGGCGTAAAACAGGTTAAGAATCTCTGACTTAGACAGTGATCTCAGTTTGCTCCATATAGAAATAATGTTATGCCATCGACTAGACCAGGGATTCCCAAAGCGGTCGATATCGAACCCCCAAGGGGTGCTTGCGTAGAATAAAAGCATTGAAATGGTATGAGAAGATCATTAATGTAGAACTGATGACAAAAACCAGACAAATGCAACAAGACATGAGAAGAAGACGCTGAAGATGGATAGAACACACATTGAGGAAATAGTTGGTAGTATTACGAGGCAGTCTTGTTTTTTTGGAATCCTCATGGTAAGAGAGTTACAGGGAGATCAAGGAACACAGGGAGATCAAGGAACACATGGAGAAGAGAACTAGAGACGACACGAAGGAGATGAAGAAGACATAGACAGATCTGGAGCTGATGGCAGGGGACAGGAAGATTTGGCATCAGTTTGCTGAACGCCTATGCTCCTTGTGGAAAGGGGGGGGGGCCGCTGATGATGATGATACTTGTAATGATCATCGCTATCATTTTCCTCATTATCAGAATGTACTGAATAATTCTTACAGAGACTTTATGCCGTCATCTTGTGTTTATTCACCTTTCATGACAAAGTTTTTGTGAAACAAACTGTCTTCTTTGATTCCCAAAGTTAAAAAAAAAATTGAACAAATGTTTCAGTCAGTTTTACAAATGAAAAATACACTAGAAACACGACACGTGTTTGGATTACCCTTGGTCAGACACAGTCACAAACGGTAACTAAAGACAGGAGTAGTCCACATATGACGTCACGCTGTAAAAAATAAAAACGGGGGGGGGGGGGGGGGGGGGGGAAGGGGGTCTACATTTTGTGACGTTGTGTGATGATAAGTCGAAGTAATTTTTCTATCCCATTTCAGATTTGGACTCGCATAAGCAGAAATTATGCCTTCATCGCCTAAGTTACAGTACTCCGTGGCCGTATGTAACGTCTTGGTGAAAATGCGATAACATGTAAATAAACGTCCGAGCTTCCGTCAGTAGACAGTATCGCAAACATTCAGCAATCACGTACTCGTCAGGCCAACAGAGCGAACACTGGTTCACCTCGGTTGGCGAGAAAAGGGCTTGCGTTAAACTCTGACAGCAACGGGACTACGTGTTTGAGATCTGAAGATAAAAATGTGAACCCCGAGTCATGGGAATAGTAAATAGTAAACATGAACAGTATTTGGCAGGCATTTATGAGAAAGAAGGAATGAAAACATTAGACAATAGAAAAGGCCCTAAGTACTTATATGTCCTTAAATAGTTATCGCTCAAGTAATTGGTGTAGGAACCGCGAACAGAGCACGCAAAAATACTAAGTCCAAAGACAATTCGAACGTTTATTCACTTGCTACCATGCTACTAGCAATTTACCTGACACTACATTTTAAACTTCGCTAAATCGCTTTTGAAAACTTTAAAAGGATGCAAAATTGAACATTTAAAATCAGAACACCTGTTTATGAACGGTTAAAATAATTGTTTCATGCTTTACTTATTATTATGACGTAAATGTCCATCTTTGAGCAAAATTCAGTTAAGCAGAATTTTAGATTAGTAAAAGTAAGTTAGATGATCTAAGCAACTTCTACTAATCCGGACTGCACTGATACGTGCTCAGATCATCATGCCTCTTCCACCATCACTTTCACAACCCTGGTTTTGTATTACCGCTCTCAGATACGTTGTTGATGCTTTCACATCTAGTGCTAGACTGTCTGGCATCACCACCTATGGCAATAGTACATTCTTTTAAGATTTCATCGGTTATCCTCTATACGTATGTATATGTGACAGTTAACACTTTTCTGTGAAACCACATCTCTAGGGAAACACGCGTATACTTGTTTTACTTCTTCACATGTGCATTTTGGAGAAATAACGTCATATCCTTTCATCCAATTTTCTTTTCTCCACTCCCCTCTGTCATTATTCATTTGAGCAACCTCTTATACTTCATCTAGTCACTTCCTTACTTCTACATCGATTTCGACCGATAATTATCTTACGCTTCGTAAGGACACTCCAGACCTGGTTATCTTAATCGGCGCGTATTTGAAGGCAGGTAGAGAATGACAGACTGACCCTGCTTCTTCCCTGTGAAGTTCGTTTATTTTTGGACACCCGGGCGGTGGACGTGTTAAATGAGCTATTGTGTGTCAGATTTTGTAACGATTTCCCGCCAGACGGTAAATGTGTCTGATAGTCGAAGTAGCGAGACAGGTTGATTGAACAAACGCCTCAAGGATGAGTCTGATAATAGGACAACAGATGGACAACTTATGACATTTTGAGATAACGTGCTAATTTTTCAGGCATGATTTGAAAAATACACGGACTATCCTTAAAACATGTCTAGATACAACAAGTCGGAAAAGAAGGACGTCGGTCGGAGAATAACAATCTTGATAAAAACTAAGGCAGAAAGTGAAATAACACTTCCGCCCAGATGACTCGTTGCAATAAACAACGAAGTAATTATAATAACCTTGGAAGAGATTATCAGTAGAAATAATCTAGGGCAGGTCGCGTGTTTTATGGTAGTGGCAAACAAGTAATAACTGAAGGGCAATACTTTATCTGGTCCGGTAATATGTTCAAATGAGCAGGATGGGGCAACATTTGTATTGTACATTATTACAATTGGATCTCTCCCTATGGAACATTAACGGGGAGCCATGTGTGTGCAAGCCGAAAATTCAACTTAAAACCTAAAGAACTTTAAGATTTCTACACTGCATCCTTTCTTCCTCAAGGAGAAATCATAAGACAGCCAGGAACGAATAATATTCAGGATCCCAGTATAAGACAAGCCATTGAACTGGAAGTGAATTCTAACATTAGAAAGGAGTAACTTCAGAGTTATCACTTAGCGCCCAAAGTCTAAGGATCCTACTTCAAGTATACCCAGTTAGACACCTAACCCACCTGAAAGACAACGGCATCCTAAACAGTTTCCAGACATATTACGGATTTCTATGCATCAAGTTGGAATATACTTACCCTAATTGGGGGTAAGATGTAACATGTACATTTTATCATTTTATATTTGCTTTTGACAGGTATAAATTTCTTGTGAATGTACAGTTGCACGCGAGGCTGGCAGTCTCATCATATAAAAACGGCCACATAAACCACTATTTCAAGAGCTGGTGACTGCGGTCGTGCGAGTTCCCTCTCTAGGAACCAGTAGCAGAAGTAGCCCCAGGCTCCATAGGGAGCAGGGAGTGAATGATCATAACATCATGGTGTATTATTTTCCCACCTTATTGAATTAAGTTTTATATGTATATTATATATGTATAAAATACAGTTGCCGCCTTCCGCTCTCCTAAAGGACTTTCATATGACTCGATGGGTTCAGATTTAATGCTCAAAGATATCGGGCAAAATTCTGAGGAAGATGAGATAGTGTAAGGAAACGAGGTCACCTGATGTTTATATCACGAGACACGATACTTGTTTTTATTGTTATTGTTAACCAGAATCGACCTCCCTGCACTCGGGCAAACTCATAGGTTCTTAGTCTCCCTCAGCACATGTCGAAGAGTATGAATGATAATTGTACCTGCAGCACGCAGGTTTTGCATACGACGGATGAATTCTCTCTCACTTCCATTTCTGCTAGTCCCACGTTTGATGTCAAACTCCAACAGTCTCAGCCTTGTTGATTCATCCATTGCAGTGTCGGTATCCAGCAGGCGATCATTAATAGCCCTTAGTATCTCTCCCTTATCCATGTCCAGTGTCCCCACTATGGGTGCTCTCTCGAGGCCAGTCTGTCAGCTCTCTGATTGCCACGTACCCCTGCATGATCAGGACAGTAGATCCATATCAGTTCTTAAAGACTTGAGGATTCTATTGATGATTTCCATTCCTGCCGCAGCCATCCGTTCTGAACTTTCTGAAGCATGGCTTGAGAGTCTGACAATATAAATGCCTGGTTGATGGAGTATCAGACAGCCACCTCAGTGCTGCAGTAACTGCCTCTTCCTCCATTCTCATGCTGGAGGTTGTTGTCATGTAGGCTCCACTCTGTTCAGCGACGACCCTGCCCTTTATTCTCACAGAGAAGCCCCATCCTGATTTCTCACCACGCACTATAGACCCATCAGTGTACACAGTGACATCATCATCCCCAGCATGATCACTTATCAGCTGATTAATCGCCAGCTCTGCTTTTCCATTGCCCCAAGATTTTCCCTCTCTTCCAAGGCTAATGATGACTTGCTGATAGTTTATCCAGTTCTCCCCTGACTTATTCCACTCTTCCCCTTTGGATACATTTTCAACCCTAGTCACCTGACCAATCGTAGCATCTGCCTGTGCCATCCATGACATCCCCCTTTATTCTTGCTCCTTTGATGTCAGTTACATTCTCGTGTAGGGGTGTCTTTTGTCGGTGGTTACCCGCATATATGCTTTTGTCTGGGCCATCGCATATCTGGATCTAATCGACAGCAATCCGAGCATGTATCTCATTGTCATAATGGGGGTATCACGCGTACAGACCAAAACTGGTTGCATCCCTTCATTATGAATGCGTTCCAGTCGTTCACATTGTGACACTGACAGTGTGAGTATTCCTAGCCCATACTCGATTACTGAAATCACGAGCTGATGATACAGGAGAAACAATAGTCTCTGTTCCAAGCGCGCAGCAGCCATTGCGTTTAAGGCGCAAGCGCGCAGCAGCCATTGTTTCTAAGGCTGCCAGTCCTCGCTTGCACTTCTGTATGATCAGTTCGACATGATACTTGAATGATTGCCTACGATCAAACGTTACTCCCAGATACTTCAGCCTGTCTTGGCTTTCAATGTTCTGCCCATTGAAAGCGATGTCTGGAAGGTCTGCTTTCACTATGGAGTTGTTCAAAGAGCACCACATCACACAGGCCTTGTTGGGAGTAACCTTTGATCCGCTTTCTTCATTTTATTTGCTGCTGGTATCGACGACAGAGCACGATTTCCGTAGCTCCCGCAATGATTCGGGATAGTCACAATAGTCACGATACTTGAAAGAGGCATTTGTTTCCTCTCAGTTTTAGTACAAGTTGCCAGTAGTCGACGCTAGACACCTACATCAGACGGGTCTAGAAGACGCTTGACTAGGCAGCATAAGTAGTTACCACGGTTTTGCAGCAAGGGACGTGCTGCTGCCAAAATATTCGACTCCTGAAGAGAAAGAACAGTCACGACACCTCTAGGGACCAGCAGTGATGGGAACCAGACTCCAACGCACCCCACACTGCCAGCTAAGTAGCTTACTGGCACACCAAATGGGCATGTTAATTTTTGTTTTCTTTTTCGTGTGGAAAAAGTCAATTTTATTCATTTTACTCTGTTAAACTAATAATTCATTATTACAACCTGTTTATAGGTACATATAAATCAAGAATTATCGCTTACTGAGTGAATATGCACCCGTATGACTCATTAGAAAAATACGACAGATAGAGCTATAAAATCAATATTTTCCTGAATCAACGTCAGCTGGGGGAAATCACAAAATACAAGTCAAAGCTTTTCCTCGCAGAAGGAGCGCAGAATAGTAAGTTTATATCAGCTTAGATGACTTTAGTTCTTATAATTGCCTTTCTATAAACTCATGTGAGAAACTCTGGAATAGAAGCATCATTCTTCTTTTTATATCTTTGTCAAGCGTCATCTTGAGCAAAGGTTGAAACCTTTGAAAACTATCATCTTTTCACTCAGAGTTTGGCCATTATTGGGCCACTACTGCAGAGCAGGGGAGATAACCAGCGACAGGGGCATATTTGGCGACATCCGTATGTGTCTGCTAGCTAAGCACAATGTTATAGTATACAAATGTGGAAGTGAACTTCTGTCTGTGAGGCTAATTACACCCTTATTGTTTTTTTTAAATCATTCAAACACTTCCATGGATTCCCACTGTGGTGAAACATGTTGAAAACCCAGCATTGCATTCTAAGCTTGGAGGAATCATTTGAGTAACAGTCGTAATTCTAGCTTCTACCTGGTTGGTTGCAAGCAGGAGGATCTCACTATGGACTCATGATAGGCAGGGGGAACTGTGAAGTGGCTCTGTGTAGGACGTGACGAATCCCTATGAGAGCCCAGAACCATAGCACAGTATTTTAGCTCTGCATATTTTAATTTGTCTTTATACAAATAACAAATTTAATAATCAATTATGTTTTAACAGTTTTAGAAAATGAATAATTATTTAACAAAAATGCTCATCATCAGTGATGTTATGGAGGTTTAGGTAAGAGTTCACTTGGCAGCTTTCGTGTTTCTACTTAGCTGCCAATGGGTTTTCTGCTCCCGCTGATGTTTGGTTCTTTATAGATGGAGGACTGGATAACTCAGTTCCTGGTCAATGTTGTAGGCGCAGCACGTTCCTATAAGCGTCACGTAGTGTCTACGAAGTTGGTTCCGCGTCTCTAAGACCTGTTTGATGATGGTGTCTAGCGTCGACTACAGGCCACTTATACCCTCACTTGTTCCAGAGATAGTACTCACAATTGGTACCACCAACTAGTGTCACAAAAGAAGAGAAACAAATACCCTCTGAGTATTGAGTTTCCCGACACATACGTATGTGCCCCCTTCTTTTCATTTCACCATCCCATCTACCTCAGAACTTTAACCCTAGCTGAGAATTAATATTAATCCCATAGAGCGGAAAACCATTCATTACATTTAAATTGAATAGATGTATATTTACCTTTACATTGTACATTGGTTGAAAAAGGTTAATAATATAAATTGAATATGTTTTCCTTTACATCTACCATGTTTGAGAATGTAAACAGTATAGATTGCATATGTTTACATTTACATCTACACTGGTTAAAAAAGTTAATAATATAGATTATGTACATCATTTCTTTCAACATTCACTCCCTGCTCCATATGGAATTTGGGACTACCTCTGCTTTTGGTTCTCTGTAAGAAACTCGCAATAAAGCAGTCACCAGCCCTAGCAGTAGTGGTACATGAAATCATCATTCTATATGCTGAGATTGCCAGCCTCAAATGACTTGGACATCCACTAGCAATTTTCACATATTAATATTCACATGTCACTATATACATATTAGTTCACATGCTAATTTTGCAAAATATAGAATTTAAAATGTACAACTTACGCCAATCTTTAGGCACACAGACTGCTGGCTCGGAGAAAAAGTTTAAGGCAGCTTGACGATGCCTCTTACACGTGGTCTGTGTGTTGTTATTTTAGCAATAAGTTCGTACTTTTGACTTTGTTACAGTTTCCTCAGTTTCCGGTTTTCCGTGTTAAAATAGTAGCGTTTTCCTGGACTTGAAGTCCTCAATATGCTCCAACAAGGTCCGGTCTGGAACTATTCGTAAATCTGGCAAGGTCTATTGTCTTCTTGGTGCGAGGTGAATTTTCACAGTGTTCTAAATTGACTAAAGTGTCGGGTTACATTGCCCCTTTCGTTCTTGGCACGAGTTGTTTACTATTAGATCAGGCCCCAATCCGAAATGTAGTTATGTTTACATCTCGAGTGCCGGCCAATAATTTTAAACATACGTGTTCAGGATGGGGTAATTCAAAATATTTCCATTAGGAAAGTTCTGTGCGTTAATGCAAAGGTCATGTCTTCCAAATATGGAATGAAAACATCCGATCAGTCTCCGCAATGTTTACACATAACTCCTTACTTTTATCTCAAGTAATGTGTTCGTAATAATTCCGCCGGATGCTATCACCTCATTCCGATTGTCAAGTGCGTGCCTGTAATCTGTCCACAGACGGGTAATTTATATCCCGGCCCGCCTTGGGTAAACCCAACGCTTGGTCGCTGACCTGCCCATCTGGGTTTTTACCTGTGCCTAATCTTAGCAAAGCTGAGAAGCTTAAAGCAACCATGACGAATTATCACCGAAGGTAGTGTAATATGACTTGACAGCAGAGAAAGAAAAGTGCCGACCACGGAAATGGCACGTAATCAGTACTCACAACCAATGTAATTGACTACTGCCGGAGACAAAAATAGAGCGACCCAATAATTATGTAACACTCAGCAACCCTTGTTAAATAACAACAACAACTTCTTCACATAAATGGTTGCTTGTGCACAATGGAAGAATTGAAACGGTATAAAAAATCACATTAATGCGAAACTGGTGGGAAGATGTAGGCAAACACCAGTGGAACAAGATATGAGCAGAGAAACAGCTGATAGCATTATAAGGCAGTCTATACTCTGAAATCATCAGGGTATGCGAAATAAAGAGAGATAAAAACAAGTGCAAAATAGAATTGGAGAAAGGCATGACCAAGGGATAAGGAAGACATGGGAAGACTTTGAACGGAAGATACAATCTTGGATACAATCTTGGAAGGGTTTTGGAGTGTTTTAACGCCTGTGCTCAAAATGGAACAAAATGGTAATGAATCCCATGTTGGCTTTTTCTGATCCTAATTAGAACAAAGGGATGTAAAGTTATATGACCGCCTGTCAGTGCTGTCAGCTATTGATATATTATTTTAATCCACACGTAACAGCCAATTTTTGTCAAACTCGAGGGCTCATAAGACAAAGAGGAAAACTGCTCAAAATTGTCTTCATGTCAAGTCAGTTATATTGTATGGCTTTGAAACATGGAGAACAAACAAACAAAAAAAAGTTGCAGACATTCATAAATGGATGCTTGCATAGATTAGAAGGATTGAAGTTGTGTTACGAGATCAACAATGTGGAATTGATTACAAAAACCAGGCAAGTGCCAGTGGAAAGAGAGATGAGAAGAAAACGCTGGCGGTGGATTGGACACACATTGAGGACACCCGTTGACAGCATTACGACACAGTACTTGCTCTGAAATCCCCGGGGTAAAAGAAGTAGAGACAGACAGAAGAGGTCAGCTAGAGGCAAAAGTGACAATGATGAGGAAGACACGGAAAGACCATGATCTGTTGGCACGTGACAGGAGTAGTTAGCATGTGTTTGTTGAAGGCCTATGCTTCTTGGGGAGCCAAGTTTATTGACTGAATTCATTGATAAATCGGCAAGTGATCTTTACTCCAGCCAGCAAGGGCGCCAAACAAAATTTAGGTCGGCGATTTAAGATAACGAATATTTGATTCATGGGCATGACTTGCAGAAATGTGAAACTTCCAATGATGTCTTGGGTTTTTCAAGCTGGATGCCAGACATACCACCAAACGATTTCCGGTAGGTCTCTATAACAATCCTATGTATTGGGACACGAGGAAATGATATAATTACTTTCGGCAAGATGTCTTGTTGACAAAAACAAAGATGGGAAGTGAGTGAAACCTTGGAATAGATTAAGAGCAGGTAACATGATATAATGGATTTGGTAATAACACAATTTGAAGGGCAATACCTTATATGGGCATGTAGTAACTTTCAGAATGAGCAGTGGGGGTAACATTTACTAAAAATCAAATTCCTTACTTTTAAGTTGGTTTGAAATTATTAATTAAACAAAACTAAAATTATGATTCGACAGTACGCAACAGACCCTCACAAGATGATATTTGTGAATGGTAGAAATTTAACTTTAAAGCCAAGCGCGTTTTGAAGATTTCCCCACTGTGCTTCCCATCTTCGTCAAGGAGATAACATACAGCCAGAATAAGGAGTAGTACTAAGGATCAAATCATAGGCAAAAATGACTAGGAATAGCTTGTAAAAATTTTTAAAAAGCGAAAACTTTAGGATGAATACTTAGAGCCACAAGTTCGAGGGACCTTCCTCAAGTGTGAAGATATGACTCAATGTTAATCAGTAACCGTAACAATCTGAGGGACGACTGCATCTTAAACAATTGCACAACATTACGGCTTTTCTGTGTATCAAGTCTGGATATAAATCTTAACCGATTTGTGTTGTGGTTCCAGTTGCCAGAAGTCAACGCTAGACACCTATAACAGACAATCCTTGAGGACACTTGACGAAGCAACCTGAGCAGTTACCCCCGCATTGTAAGGGACATGCTGCTACCAATCACCTGACTCCTGAAGAGAAGGACCAGTCAAAACTCCACTGGGAACCAGCATTGACTAAACCAGAATTCAGCTGACAGCATATTCAAAGCTAAGTACCCAGTACTGGAACAGCTCATGAACTTTATTTGCTACAATCCACCACCCCACAATTTCTTCATGTGAAGAAAAATTAACTGTATTTTTTTTCTGGACAAATCAATGTTATTAATGTTAACCCTGTTGATAAAATGTTTCATAAATAAATCTCTTGTTTTCTATGTAAATATAAAACCATGGGAGTCTATCAATTGGTTATATGAATTTGATGGCTGCATCCGTATGACTCATTACAAAATACAATATGCAGAGCTAAACATACAATTAATAATTTAGTAAATCACATTCAGCTGGTGCTCATAAAATACGAGTCAAAACATATTTTCTCACAGAAGTGGGCAGAGAATACCAAGTTTATTACAAACTTAGATGAATCAGTTGTTATAATTATCATTCTAAGAATCCATGCGAAGCTCTCTGTAATAGAAGTACCAACCTTCTATTTATTTCTCTGCCAAGAGAAATCTTTAGCGAAGGTTGATACATTTGAAAACCCTAATCCTTTTATTCGAAGTTGGCCATTATTGGACCACTACAGCAGAAGAGGGGAGACAAACCGCCACATGTGCACATTCATTGTGGGTTACGTAAAATCCCGTTTAATAGATTTTTACGATAATGCACGTCAGAAAAAGGTGGTAATATTTGTTTCATCCCTTTCTTTGAATTGAGATAATTGAAATTACGAGGGATTCTCATGATCACCACTATCATCATCATAATTTTCCTTTGCCTTCCATTCAGCCCGCGGGTCAGATCGAGATACCATCTACACCAAAAGTACAGAATTGGTGCAACAGATCTCTATATCTATTGCCAGCCCGATGACAGCCGATCATCTTCTGCAGCCTTGCCCAACATACAGCAATGAACGGAGCGGCACATAGAATCAACCTATTTCACTCCACGTAAAATTGTTCGGAGATGTCAGGAACCTTGAGCTGACTACTACCTTTATTAGAGTCATTAATGTAGAAGTCTGAAGGCGAACGGGGATGAAAAAGAAGACCCAGGGGTTTCTGAAGAGGCAAAGCAAGAATACGAATGCTGAACTCTCAGGCATGTCGTGCAAGGAAACTAATAGTACATGGTGCTGAGCGTCCGACTGACAGAGTGGTTTGAGCGCTGATCTCTCGTGGCAAAAGTGCCTGGTTTGAATCATGGTACCGACATGCTCCAGTCTACCCAGATGTAAATGGGTACCTGACTCTGCTCTTTGATTTAAGGAAGGAACAGGCAGCGAGGAAGGGAACTGGTCACCCCACCTCTCGATGCTGGACCTAGTATAGTGAAGTCTCTAACACTTCACTCAGCTACGGCAGTATCTGCTATGGGACTACCTTTTTACATGGTGCTGCCAACCTAATTGTGTAAAACTAATTGCCATAGAAACCACCTCTGCCAGAGCATGTGACTGCTTGGTGCAGGCTTCCTGCAAGGTGACCAGCTGTAGTGGTGGCTCCATGCTCCGTAAGGATCACAAAAGAAAATGATGATGAAAATTTATGCACACATTCAGAAAGTCTGTGTCTTGGGCACAGTTTATGATATCTGAAAAAGCCTGTGTCTTGGGCACAGTTTATGATATCTGAAAAAGCCTGTGTCTTGGGCACAGTTTATGATATCTGAAAAAGCCTGTGTCTTGGGCACAGTTTATGAAATCTGAAAAAGCCTGTGTCTTGGGCACAGTTTATGAAACCCGATAAAGCGTGTGCCTTGGACACAGTTTATGAAATCTGAAAAAGCGTGTGCCTTGGGCACAGTTTATGAAATCTGAAAAAGCGTGTGAAACAATCGACTGAAGAATAGTGCAAAAGGGTATTCGAAGATATTTCTTTCTGAACGTCCCAGGTAGCTTCTTAAAATGGGTTCTCTGAAAGAAGCCGCATTAAAAGAACAAGAGTTGACATAATGCTCTCTTACCGTATTCTGAGATCCCTGTCGAAGATGATGTGGTAAGGGAATGCAGAGCAGAAGTCAGTGGCTCTCAAGAGTATCTTCTCTGGGTTGAACTCGACCAGTTCCCTCGCCTCAGAGGTGCTTCCATCAGGGGAGATTCTCTCACTCGTTCTGCTCTCTGTTCTGAGGAGGACCCTGTTGTCATTGGCAGCAAAAAACTCATGGAGTTATTATGATAAATTTATAGTGACTGAGCATTCAATGTCTGTTATATATAACATTGAAAGAAGGTAATTTTTCATTTTTAAATTTTCTTGTGTCATAATAAGGCGTTCACTTAGATAATGCTTATAGCGCTTGCCTCTCCACGACATAGTTACCAGGTTCTAGAATAGAAACCTGCTAGCGTTATGCGCCAGTCTACCCAGCTGTAAATTGGTCGAAGCCTGCTCTTGAGTTAAGGAAGGCAAAGACAGCCAGAACGGGAACTGGTCACCGTACCTCATAAAACTAGACCTATTATAGCGAAGTCTTTAACACTTCACTCCCCAACGGCTGTATCTGCTATGGGATTACCTAGAATGCCATTATAATAGCCAGATTACACTTGCAGAATCATTCAGTGAACTCAAAAATGTATGTTATTAATACATATTTATGCAAAAGTTGAAGGAACAGCCAGTGATATTAAATAAAGACCATATCATTCATGAGGAGATTTCATTGCACGGGAAATATATGGAAATCGAAATAAATCAAGTCCATTTTAAAAAATCGGATTCTAGAACTCAACAAAATTAAATCAGTCATATTCTTGGGTTGACTTCTGCCCACACCACGATGTTAAACTGACCAATATTATATCTCTCCGTCGTCCAAATTTTTCCTTTTGTCACTATATGTTCGAGCTTTTGTCTTTCCATAACGTGTCCGCTGAAAGCGGATTGCTCCCTTTTAATATTGGTAATAAGTTTCCTTTGAGCATTGCCTCGTTCTTGACATCCTCATTACTCTTTTTAAATGTCTGATATTCTTACTGCTTCCGTGCCTTCAAGGTTTTTCCTGTTTGACTACTTATCCTGTTTTAACGTTTTCAATTTTTCCAGTAAGAAAGACAACTCCAGTTTCTTACTTAAATAAGTTACATACCTTTCTTTGCAAATATGAATATATCAACTCCGTTTTAGGTACGAAATTAACTATATCGGACTTTTGAATGTACAAATCGTTTATGTGTGTACTAGCAACAACCCGCCAAAATTGGCAGGTTTTTAATTACAGTCTGTTGTTTCTGGTACATGTATTACATTGCTGCTTCTTCTATAGTCTCGCTTGCTCGCTGTGAAAGACGCGATCGTCTCTTCCTTTTTAGCCATCTTATTATTTTGATCCATAATAATAAGTCTGCAATACTTTAAATTAAAATTTTGTCTTCAAGAAACAATAAAAAAAAACTAACATTTTAAGGTTATTTTTAATAAAAATGATGAGTTAAATTCGTTTCCCGAATGAAACTGGACAGAAGAGTATCTTGATTGTCTGTTGATTTAATGCACACCGTCACACTTTTCTATTTTCGCGAGAGTACATGTAAGGGGAAACAATACAATTATTGTCTAACTTTCAACCACAGTTGCACACCCTTAGCTGTGGTCGAAAGTTAAGTGTACTCTATCGAAAATAGAAAAAAATGTGCGCAAATGACGGTGTGCAAAATGTGACTGACCGACCGACCGACTGAAGTACCTTACGGCGGGAATTATGGTATTTGATTGACGGGAATTATGGTATTTGATTATGATGTGTTTGCGGATGTGTGGGTGCTTAAGTTGCGCGTAAGGCTCGTTTCTTTCACTTGCAGTCTCATATATATACAGTTTTGTGCTGTTGTAATAATGTAATATGTATTATATACAAAACGTATATGTGTTACAATTTGAATGAGTTTCAATAAAGTAAAAAAAAAAAAATATATATATATATATATATATATATATATATATATATATATATATATATATATAGATATATATAGATATATATATATATATATATATATATATATTAAAAAATTAACTATTTTTAGCCCGTGATTCACTTACATATGCCAGGCTTGGCTCTGTATAACACTGAAGAACTCTCCTTTCTTACCCCAGTTTCTTGCATAACATACTTTTAATATAATGAAAGGCTGGTTTTTATTTGGGCTACTGTGTACTGCATTCTAATTTGTGTTGCGCACTGCTGGACCCAGAAGGAAAATTTCCAAGTATCATAATTGTCCGTCAGCTCCCAAAGCAGCATATGACTTCAGCAAACTCATTTCAAGTCCTCAGATCACGTGCCTCCTTACCAGAACACCTTCTTCTGTTTTGGGTGGATGTGTTGAAATATTTTTTTTTAGCAGACCTGTCTGTTTTTGTTACAATTTTTGTGGGTTAAATTTTGTACAAGATGGGGGTAGATAGCTTATGCCCACCCATTCTTCGTCGCCTCTTACGACATGCATGGTAGGTTAGCCATCATAATTTGTTTGTGTGCTCCTTATGTAGCTGGTCCCCTTGGAGGAAGCATGCACAAAGCATTCACAGGCTCCTGCAGTGGTTGTTTTTGTGGTAATCTGTTTTACATGATGAGGTTGCCACCTCCAGCAACAACCTCATATTAGTTGCCTTGTACGATATGTCTAAGATGACGTAGTACTATTCTTTCCTTGTCTCTTTAGAGACTCCAGGTAACAAAACGGAGCAGGTTGGTTCGTGGGTTACTATTATTCGCCCCCTTTAGGGCCCAGGAAACATAGTTAAAAAATGCCAAGATGGCTACAAATAAACAGATGTTGAACACAGCTGGATGCAAGCATGAATATCACGACCAGTTTATGGCGCGAACTAACTGTCCGTTGCAGGATGTCTGGAGAAATTATCGTCTGCCGTAAACTTCAAGTTTATGACAATACACAGTCAGTTGTCAAAATATTGTAGGTGTCAATGTTACTTTGTGAAAGGAAAATAAAGATTCAGCAGTTTCTGCAGAAAGTTTAACCGACTTTAATAATTGTATAAAATGCGCGAGGAAAGTTACAGACTATCATAAATGGGTGCTGGTGAAGTCAACCTACTATTGGTTCGAGCTGAGGTTCAACTGACTGTGCCGAAGGGAAATCTGTCCAATTCGTCGGATTGCCTAAATTGCTCTAAATTAGGATTGATACAGTAGACAGCAACTTGGGATACCTAACCAGCAATATGTTCTACTGCCCTGGAGTATTGTAGTGTTAGCTTTGCTCGTCCGTCATGTAAGACCAGGACATTGGAACTTTCTGTCTTGTTTTGTTCTTCTTCTTAACATTGTTGAAATATTGATTTGATGTGTATAATTTATTTAAGGGATTAATTGTTTTTCCCTTGAAATAGTTCTATTTTGGTTTAATAAAGTATAGAAGCTTCTAGCAGTCACAAGTACTGTACTATCTTGCATCTGTCAGCTTAACCATGACTTTTTCCTTACTGTGGGTATCTCGTGTATCTCGGTGAGGACAAGAGTATGACATTCAAAACATGTGAGTGACTGGGAAGAAGATATTCAATATGTATATTTCCTTTCTCCTGACTGTTGTACAACGCTCTAAATTGACACTTAGTGAAACTATACTTGTCTACTATCCAGCTGCTCACTTGCAAATTACTTGTCATCATATTAGTCATAAATCACCTCAAGACAGCGATGGATAGTACACATATTGAATAAACCTGTTGATGGCATTACACGGTAGTGCTTATTCTGGAACCTCCAGGATCAGAGAACGAACGAACGAACGAAATTTATTTTCAAAGGGTTGAGAATTGGGCACGCAGGCCCGTCTGACATTCTGCCCTTCCTTTCTCTCGTCTTTTATACTGATTTCATTTATTCTCACATGCATTTTACCCGTCAATGTAAAGGAATTCGACGTTGTAAAGGTAAAATAATAGCATACTCACATTCACACTATCTAATTATAAACATGAAATAAAATATGTATAAAAGTACAAGTTAAGTATTACCATGAAATAAAATATGTTGAAAAGTACTAACATCATCATTAAACCTACATTCGATATTATATCATTTGTTCGGAAAAATAATCACATTAGGGGGGGGGGGGGGGGGGGAGATAATCAGAACTCATAAAGTATTCGAAAAGTTTACGATTGTATGAATAATGACTGAGATTGTTATGTTTTAGATAATGTGGAAGATAGTTCCAAAGATGAGCAGCAGAGTAAGCTAAGCTTTTCTTGAATAAGTCAAGCCTAGGCTTGGGCACATGTATTTTGTTAAGGCGTTGGCTGCGTCTTTCATTGTATTTGAACATTGGCCACAAACATGGCAGAAGTAGACTAAAAACACGGAGAAGAGAATTGGAGACAGAAGTAACAATCATGAGCAAGACATGGAAACAACTTGAGCTGATGGTGCACGACAGGAAGACTTGGCATGTGTTTGTTGAAGGCCTATACTCCTTGGGGAGCTAAAGGGTATTGATTGATTGACTGATTTATTGATCAACATAATCTTACTTTCATGGGAGGTATTCTTCCTGAATCATTACTAAAACCAAAAAAGTTTGTTCTTACTTTCAACTTCGTCGAAATACTGTCTGCGAACTGGATTGAAGTGTTACCTGAATGCGGTGTGTTCCTGAGACTGGTTGCACCCAATGTCTTCTTTGTTCTGTTCTATGATAGTCATTTCTACAGACTGATCGAATAGGTCACGTGCCACTGCCTTCAGAACACCTGGAAATATACAAGCATGACAGTCAGGTTCAAGAGGTCAATTATACATGTCTGACAGAACGTCTCAAAGGTTGGTCTGATTTTGGATTTAAAAAATGTAATATTCGTCATGGGATACCTTAAGCCCAATAGCTAAAACGCTAAAAACTCTACTTCATACTCATACGCATGTGCGCGCACAGACAGACAAACACACACACACACACATATATATATATAGTTAGAGTTATTATTGATCATAATTGACATCACTGCGCTCCAGGCAAACCCATAGGTGCTCAGTCTCTCTCAGCGAATGGCGAAGAGTATGAATGCTAATTGTTCGTTTAGCACGCTGGTTGTACACACACCGGATGCATCTGTGACCCCTTGAGTAGTGCAAAGCTTACTTACTGTGGTGAAGTGGGATGTTATAAATATTTATAGGGGACTTAGTGTACTGACTGAGATCAGCTGTGAAGGTATATATATCTAATAAGAGTAGTGTATTATATATAACCTTACTTGCTGCCACATATGTATATATCTCAGTCAGAATTATTCTGGAATAGTGTGATGACTACGTTGTATGTCTAGGGTATGTGTATGATGAAGTGTAAGTCATAACAACAACAGACAGATAAACAATTTAATTTATTCCACCACACTTGACAACACTGTGACACTCACATACATATAACACTCTAAAGGATATCTTAACGGAGTCACTGATAACTTTTCAAATAACAATATGTATTCATTGCTGTCATGAATGAATATGTGTCCTGATTCAAATACAAAGGGAACCAGGAATCACAATCAATTTTAATTACAAGTTATATGTACAGAATTTATCAATATGAATATTGTAGTGACATATATTATTAAAAGTATCCTATGTGTGTCAGTTGTGTAGTAGTAATATGAGGTAATACTGGTTTTGTTTTGTTCAAGCTCTGTTGGTATTTGTCATCATGACTTCAATAGTTTGTCTTTATTGGAACTCGTATTGGAGATGTTCTCAGTTCCTGATATTAAAACAATTTACTTCCCCTCTTAAGTTTATGTTACAATGTTATTTTAAGATGGGGGTACATAATTTTGAGCTCAGCTGGCCACATCAGCTTATCTTGCGTGATGGCGGCAGGAAAAGACTCCTCTGCTTTTCTCCCCTGTGCTCTGGAACACCTCACTGATAGCTAAATGGACCAAGGAGTATGCTGTCCGACTCTGGATTCAGCAAAGCTCTGACCAGGTGCTGCTCAATACCATCAAGACCACGGTCCCACAATTCATGGAAACAAACACAGATACGTTGATTAGCAATGAATTCTGGCACAAATACTGGCACAAATTCCCATCTGCTTATGTTCCAGGCTTTTATTTTAGCAAAAATGTGAGCTGGCTTCAACGCACTGTTGCTTTATCAAGCTTATTTGAACTAGTGGTCTCGAACTAACGCTCCTAAGTGAGTATATCAGCGAGTCTGGCCAATGGAGCCACGTTTCGACAGGGGTTGAAAAAATTTAACTTCCTACGTCTCCCCTAACAACCAAATATAGTATTTATAGTCCGACCAATCGTGTTTAGTCTTATATTTGTTGCGCTCCAATCAATTTGGAGTTTACATGGTAGGCTATTTCCGTACGCAAGGTTTTTTCAAACACGTTATAAAAAAAATTTATGAGCAGAAATGATTTCATGCTGTCAGGCATCCCCACTATTTTATTTTGGTTATAACTTGTTAATTCCTAGACTATTTGCGTAACGTTTTACATATTCTTTGTCAGCAAGCCCTAAGGAACCCAAATATACAAATTTAAAAGAGCTAAGTGGCTGCGTTCAAAATATGCAATTTCTTCTACCTCCTGTTTTGAAGATGTGCTGTCTGGGTACTGTAATGTTTTCAAACGTAAACCCATCTATTGTCATCTTTCCTTATAAGCGTTTATCAGGATTTAAAAACCTAACTCTGGGAAGGGTAGTGAATTTATCACTGTCCGTCTGAAAAAAAAAGTTAGTGCATGTGGCCTTACACGCGTGATAGTAGTAATTGTGTATCGCGTTACGCTTGTTGGGGTGGCATTAATAGCGAGACGCGTGTTTAATTTTGCATGCGTTCGGCTTTCTGCCTCTCCCTTCTCTCTATCCTGCTTTATCTGTCTTTAGTTACGCCGTGTATAAAATGGAATGAATGAAATATTAAAATTAGGTCATTGTTCAGCTTGCGTATCTCAAATGTTTTTCCAAGAAATACAGCACACGTTTCATTGAAGAAAGCGGGTAATAATACAGTAGGCTTTTACTATCAACGTGAAAGCGTTACAATTTGCAGACGAAGCAGAAAACAAGGGGGATTTCGAGTACATTCCTTGTGACAGCACTGTTATTTTACCATTGCTCTTTTCTTTATTAGAATTTATTTGTTAAGCTTTACATTTACCTTTTAATTTATATATGTGGATTAGAATATTCCACGACACTTACTTACTTAAGTACTTAGTCGTTCCTCTTCTACCCTGAGGTGTAGAGGTTGGAAGAGTGAGCGCCATACTATCCTATCGGCTGTTTTCCTCCTAGCCTGGTCCCATTCTAGCCCTCGGTCCTTCAAAGATTGTCTAATGTTGTCCTCCCAGCGGTCTATGGGTCGTCCTAGAGGTCTGGATCCCTGGTTCTTAGTTTCCCATGCTTGTCATGGTAGCCGATCTTCTCCCATTCTGCAGACACGGCCAAACCATCTTAGTTGGGACTGTTCTGCTTGGCTCTGCAGGGGTTGGGTTTTTAGGCCTTGACGTATCGTCTGGTTGCGGACCATGCCTCTTCTTGTTACTTCAATCACATTCCTCAGATACCTCATTCCTGAGGTTTGTATCTGGCTTTTGTGGGTTGTAGTCTTTGCCCACGACTTCTCTTTTGCTGAGGAATCCTCGATTTATGGCCTGAAAAAGTCTCCCAGCTGCTGCTCTTCGGGTAGCCAACTCTTCTTTGATGCCTCTCTTCCTGTCTATGACAGCTCCGAGGGGTAATGCAAAGCAACAATTATATTGTCGATAACACTAGTCAACAACCAAAATGTACCAGACATGAAAATAGCTGATCTTAACTAATTTTGGTGTGCTGAAAACGAAAATTGCATTTTAAAATGTTGATTGGCTCTAGTTTTCAAGATATATGCTACTAGTTTATTTAATTACGGTCAATTTATATATATGACGCAACTGTTGTGGGCGATTGCATAATTTTTTCTAATGACCAATAAAAATGTAACTAGAAGTTGATGATGCAATCCTACCTATGATTACATCACCTTTGTGTATAAATATCTTATCTCTGATTAAAGTTTGCCACTAGTTAGTGCATTTGTCTTTATCAAAAGTATCGTAGTTAGAAATGCCTAGGACATGTGTGAACAGTGCTAATAATTTCTGTTATATATGTGGTGAGGTGACATTTCTATCACAAAAACGAAATATAACTAAAGTGATTAAGAAGGCGTACAGTTTGTATTTTGGCTGCAGAATAAGAGATCAAGATAAGAGCTGGGCGCCACATATATGCTGCAATACATGTGCAGCACATCTTAAACTGTGGTTGACTGGCAAAAGGCAAGCTATGCCTTTTGCAGTCCCAATGATTTGGAGAGAGCCCACTGATCATCTCAACAACTGTTACTTTTGCATGGTCCCTCCAATTGGGAAAGGCATATCAAAGAAGAAAACATGGACTCTGGAATATCCAAACATCCCCTCTGCAATACGTCCGGTACCACATGGCGATGCCCTACCAGTTCCCAAAGTGCCAGAATCATTTTCAGCTGCTTCCACTGATGAAGAAGAGGACATTGGTGGTCCTGAACCATCAACCTCAAGCAACCCAGATTTTGAGCAAACTACATCCACTAAACCACACTTAATAACCATAGGTGAACTGAATGATCTTGTAAAAGATCTGAATTTACCGAAGAACACGGCAGAGCTTTTGGGTTCCAGATTGCAACAGTGGAATCTCCTGGCAGAAGATGTTACAATTTCTGTGTATAGGAACCGCCAAAAGCCGCTTATTACATTCTTTTTCAAAGAGGGTGACCTTTCTGCGTGCCACAACATTTCTGGTTTAATGGCAGCCCTCAAAATCAATTACATACCGGAAGAGTGGAGGCTTCTTATTGATTCATCCAAGACGAGTCTTAAAGCTGTTTTGTTGAATAATGGTAATGTGTTACCATCAATTCCAGTTGATCCTGCAGTTCATATGAAAGAAACTTATGAAAACATTAAGCAGCTTTTGAAGTGTATAAACTACGATCATCGTCATTGGTCACTTTGCGGTGACTTAAAAGTGGTCGCTCTTTTGCTTGGACTACAGGGTGGATACACCAAGTACTGTTGCTTTCTTTGTGAGTGGGATAGCCGTGCACGAAGTGACCATTACATCAGAAGACATTGTCCAATCAGGCAGTCATTGCAGCCTGGCAGTAAGAACGTTGAGAACCCAGCACTTGTCGACACCAGCAAGATTTTGTTGCCACCCTTGCAATTAAGCTGGGTCTCATGAAAAACTTTGTCAAGGCAATGGAGAAAACAGATGAGGCTCTCAAATACCTCATCAGAAAATTTCCAAGACTGAGTGAAGCTAAAATAAGAGAGGGAGTATTTGTTGGTCCGCAAATTCGAAAACTTCTTCATGATGACGAGTTTCTTTGCGTGTTGCATGGCAAGGAAAAAGCAGCATGGCTAGCACTTAAGTCAGTGGTGGACAATTTTCTTGGAAACAACAGATCTGATAATTACAATGAAATTGTAGAAAACCTTCTTCTGAAGTATAAGAGTCTTGGCTGCAACATGTCTTTGAAAATTCATTTTCTGGATTCTCATCTGGATTTCTTTACGTCAAACTGTGGAGCGGTCAGTGATGAGCATGGTGAACGATTTCACCAGGACATTGCTGCTATGGAGACAAGGTATCAAGGCAATTGGAGCCCTTCAATGCTTGCTGATTACTGTTGGACTGTGACAAGAGACACCTCATCGATTGACTACAAGAAGCAAGCAAAGAGAGCTCAAACAGCGACTGAATAATGACGGAATGGGTTCAAATGTGCCTTTTTAAAACATGATATGTGAACTTTAAATAATGTTTTTATTTTTTCTATCATTTTATGTTGAAATATCAATTAATTGAGTATGTAACCACAATTTTTATAATGCTAAAGTAGAAAGACTAGCTGTTCACCCCAGAGAATTAAACAAGCATACATTATTTGTATTACTGTAATGTAAATTCATCATTAAAAAAAAACCCAGAGCCAATTGGTGAATTTCATTATGATATTTGAAATCAGCATGTCAAAATAAAAAAGAAATGGTATATTTAATTTCTGGTACAAATAACTTTTGAAAATTTGTTGACTAGTGTAATCAGTGTATTGTATGTTCGATCACTCGTCCTTGGTTGGTGTTCAACCTTGTCGTCTTTTATCAACACGTATCGGCAAAGAAAATATCTCCAGAATAATAAACTGATGCGATGACAACGTCTGATAGGTTTTTCCATATTTTATTTGATGAACATATTTACAGTCGTTAGTGAAAATATCAAAACGTAAGACGTTCTCCGTTCATCAGCATGAACACACTGTTAGTTCAAGTTCTTAAACCTCCTCACTGGTCATAAAATCTAGCATGTCATTTATCTGTCATGTCGGCGTTGTGTGGCCGTGTACATAGTTGTTCCTTTGGAAACAGACTATATTCTTACAAGACAGAGGAAGCACAGACCACCCCATAATTTTATATTTTATGAGAAACAGAAAATAATAAATAGTGTCACATATTTAGGGTAGAGTCGCTTCTACACGCCATTTCTAATAATTGGGTGATTTCCCCTGACCAATCGGATAGCTCAGATTTACCCCGGGGAAAGTGGAACAACGACGCCATTTGGCAGTAGAATAAAAGAGCCCAACTCAAGAGGTCGTATCTGGTCCAGCTCTACATATTTCTTAGTTTGAGAAAATCAAACTTCAACATTTCTTATAAAATGTGTATTTCAGGACATTGAGTGGTTATAATTTTCTTACTGGCGTAAGTAGTGACAATCGTTAAATATGTATTTTGAATAGAGCTCCCAACCCTAGTCGCAGCAGAACTAGGTTCGAGGATTTGAGTCAATTTGCAAAAAATAGTCTTACACCTCAAACCATGTAGAGTAGAAAATATTCTTGTGTTGGAAAGCATTTAACTCAAGGAATGCTTATGATTATAAAGAAATCAAGGACAAATCTGAGGAGATGGGTAAATGTCGTCGAACCTAAAATAAGACTGTAACTTAAAAGAAGGAACACGGTGGAATGAGAAGGTTCGCCATATTTGACAATTGAGTAGGCCTACGAGACAAGGATGCAAAAAGGGATTTTTGCATCGATGAAAGCATCTGATGAGGTGATAGAATTTTATTTTACTTATTATTGTAAAAATGTTCTGAATTCCAGACTTTGTTGAAATTTTAAGTTTCATGCTGAAAGATATTAAAAGTTTTGCATGAAATCGAACGCTGTTGAAAAGGTGAATTACTACAGTTTTGAGATCTAGATAAGAAATCTATCCATTTCAATTAAATTCGCTACATCAACACCTGTGACGTACGTCTAGTTTGACAAGTGAATTTTCCCTGATATGATGGATGATTTAAAGGGACCTTTAGCTTTTCATAACATTAGAACCCCTGAACATTTGTTGTAACTTTTCGTTTGCCAGAACGCATTCCACCGGGACTCATGTAGGATACAGCGACGAGATCAAAGAGACAGACCGAGGGATCTTAAGGGAGACTATCGGCGCTATCAAAGACAGTAGTTTTCCCTGATACGAGACGCAGTTGCTTGCCGCTAATTTCGCGTCTCGGTGTCAATCGAGGAACCGAGCGAACGGGGGAAAGCGAAACGGGCAGCAGCGAGCGGATACGAAGACCAGGGGGCGGCTTCTTCTCTTGATTTGGCGGTCAGATCCCCAAAAGTTCGTGAGATCAAATAAGTTGTCAAGTTTATCATGTCCCACTCAACTTACATTTCATTTTAGCTAAATAGACCATGTAGAACTAGACACGTTATCACTCGCTGGCCAGACCTTTACAGAAGCACTAGCTTTATTGAAATCTTGTTATAGATTTTCCCCTGGATTTTATATATATTTGCAGTGATTTCTAATTCTGTGCAAAGCGGTAATATATATTGTGTAAAGTGATCAGTGGTCTAGCTCAGTCATTCTATTTAAAGGGATTTTGTGTTAATTTAAATCTATTTAATTAAACCATCTCAAGAGTTCCAGTTTTAAATATAATGATCTATCTATTATATTATTTCAAAAGATAATAGATGCTTAAATTAACTTTTAAAGTCGCGAAGGAATTTATAATTAATAAATTCAGTTAAGTCCTAGTTTTATAGATGTGTGTTTTTAACCACTAGAACGCGCGCAGTGTTTATTAAATACATAATTAAATACGCGAGCATATATATAATAGGCTTAACGGGAAATTCATCGCGCTTTAGAAGGTTATTTGTTTTCGGTATATTACATGTCTTTTTTTTCTTTCATACAGAGTGATCGTAACCTGTGCGATCCCAGCATTAAGAAAGCAATAAAGAAATCAATCTAAGCAAAGCAAAGCATAAACAGTGTGTAGAGTTCCCCTGACGCAGAACTTGTTGAGACTGTGTAAATTTTTAATCTTTGAGGCGATTCTATGTTTGGAATTCCGCTATCTAACTTATAGCAAAGAAAGCACACCCAAAGACAAATTTAACGCACCATCAAACAACTTAAGTCGTAACGGGAAGAAGAACACTGGCCCGAGCTTTGTTAGTTTACTGACACAGAGAGATAATTCATAATTTCCTGAACAGTGATGTGACTAGTTTTCTCACTGGACTTAAACCATACCTCACGGATAAAGTGTACCAGCACGCGTAAGAATTTTATTATCCGCGGCATAGTCAAATAGACCACACCATCCTCACCCCGGTATCAGAGACCGTGCCCTCCCATAGAAACTGTTATTAAGAAAAGAGACACAACTACAGATTCATTTTCCAGCGATTACGGGATCCTTTTATGTGCTGACCGCCTACCCGATAATCTGGGGCTAGAACTTGAACAAACACTCATACATTTAGTTGAGGTGTAACTGCTGTTGTGTTATTCTATGGAGTGCAAGATTTTTTCACAATCGGTAAGTGAGAGCAAGATGAGTGAAGGCCTTTGCTAGCGCGTGTATGAATGACAGGAAATTAATTCTTTTGTGTGACCATTTTGTTAACTTGCTTACCTGGTAACATATATCTTTTCTGTATACCCTACATTGTTCCTTTAAGTGGGATAGTTGATAATTTGTTAACTCTGTTTAACACCACCTCCTTTCCATTTGCTTAGTAAAGGGAAGAACAGCTGGGAAGAACAGGTTTTTTTTTTTTTTCTATCACTTATACCTAACTTGGTAACACCTCTTTCAGAGTAATTAACTTTACTGTTAGGTTAACGTACCCGTGTTCCTGATATTATCTATCTCTGGACTGGGTTTGTCTTTGTCTAATGAGCGGGAAGGGCTTAGTCGATACCAATCTTCTTCACCCCCTCCCAAACTTGTTATTTGCATTTGTGTACTTATGATAATTTATGTAATATCTGATATTTTTAGTGATTGATGTTTAAAGTGAATAAAATCACCTAAACTCATTTAGTTCTGTGTGTTGGATATACCCAAAGCCCAACATTTCCCCTATTCGTTTAATATAGTTTGTATCAACGTCGTGTGTGTGTTTGAAAACACCAAATCGGTGAGCGCGCAGATGCGAGTCTGGAAAAACTGGCAAATAATTGTTTGACCAGGAGAGTGAAAGAGAAGATTGAGAGACACGATTTGTCGTAAATAAGTCTGTCTTTACTCTCCTCCAGCACGCTGTGAAGTAACTATTAAATCTCTACATTTTCTATCACTGAGCTTTCCATCATCATTTTCCACTCTAAACCGGACCACTATTTCTACGACTCTTTTCTCTCAAAATAAATTTACGACAATATTTGGCCGGCTCGTCTGGGATAATTTTGAGATACATTTGATGCACACATATTTGTGGGCTGGTTCTGGGATCTTGAGCTACATTTGAGGCAATCGCATAGCCGGGTTAAAGATATTTTGAGTCTGATTTAGTTTGGGTCTAACTAGGTAGAGTGTGAATGATTTGTCTTTGTGAATTAGGGAAATAAATAAATAATTACACCCCTAGACAAACGTTCTTTAAGTATTTGGGTTGTCCACACAGCATATTTACAGGTTGTTTTCTCTCCACAGCAGTAGAAAGTACAGATAAACAAATATATTTGCTATTATAATTATCCTCTGGCGGAGATAATTAAATTTCTTTCTTTATAAAAGTTGCTGGGATTGCGTGATTGTTTTACAGTCACTAAGGTTTTTGAAGTCAAAAAGAGTTGAGCTTAGCTAAAGACGGATTGTTCTGATTTTTAAAAATTAAGTTAACAACGTCTCATCTCAATAATTGACTTTAGGGACGGAGTTTGTTGTCAGAGATTTAAAATTTAGGGGAAATTTTTTTTTCCTTTTAAATTGTTTTAATATAAATTTTTCTCTACTGTTAGTAAAAGTAGATTCTTTTCCAGTGTAACTTACCATTTAGTGGCATAGTCGCTTGCGTTTAGAGCCTTAATTGCCAGATAATAGCAGCGATAAGTTTGCACAGTACAGGTAGGAGGTAACACAGGTAAATTTGTACTTGTGTTTTTTTCTCGTAGCGGTTCAGAGTTCCTCCCTTTCGCATTTCTTCTTACTAGTTCTCTAAGCATACTTCATCTTATTCTTTAACAATGGCAGAGAGGATAAAGATGAGGTCCATCTTGAGGCTGGAAGCGAAAGAGGCAGGATTAGATGCAGAAGCTGCAAACGCGTTTATTAACCAGGAATTGGAAATATATGACGCGGAGCAACAGAGAGCCGAAGCTGAGAGGAAGGCGAAGCAACAGAGAGGCGAAGCTGAGAGGAAGGAAGAGAAAGAAAGAACAGAGAGGAGAGAAGCCCAGGAGAGGGCAGATAAGAAAGAAGCGGAAGAACGTCTTTTGGAACAGAAGAAAATTGAAGCAGAGATGGAAACTCGCAGAGAGAGAGAGAGAGAGAGACAAGGAAAGACAGCATCAACTGGCGCTTAAGGCTCTAGAGAGTCGGGGCGCCTCTACTTCGACTAACGGAGAGCCGTCTTCGCCCCAGTCTCAATCAATGGACCTCTCCAGTACTCAATCTGCCCAATTAACTGCTATGTCGTTTTCTTTAGAATCTTTTCCTAGCCCTAACGAAAAAATTGACAGCTACCTAGAAAAATTCGAGAGACTCGCGAATCTTTATGGGTTAGAGAGTACCCGCTGGGCGCTCAAACTTTCAACGTCACTGAAAGGCAATGCTTATGACGTGTACACAAAGCTGGGACCGAATCAACATGATTACGACATGTTGAAAAAGGCCTTACTACAGCAGTTTGAGATGACTGCCCGAAAGTTTCTGCAGTTGTTCAGAAACAGCCGAAAAGAGAGCACGGAAACAGTTCCCCAGTTCTCTTCACGTCTCACGGGTTATCTGACAAAGTGCATTGAATTATCTGACCTACCTCTTTCATATGAGGGACTCCTCGAACTTGTTCTTGTGGAGCAGATAAAATCCACTTTGTCGAATGAAACACGTAGATTTTTGGCGGACAGGGGCAGTCAGGCTTGAAGACATACTCAATAAAGCCGAACGCTATAGCAATGCAATGGCCGAACTTCCCAGCACTAAACGTAAACCCACCGATGAGCCATCTCGAAAACAGAATCTAGAACAGGCATCCTATTCTTCCACTTCCTCTCAACATTATAACCAACGAGATAACAATACCCAGAAACCTCCCCAGGAAAAATCGAAATTCTACAAAACCCGATACCCCCCCAACAAAAATTCTGATCAACCCAACAAGCCTACGTGGCAGCGCGGCCACCAAGGTCAAGGAAAAGGGAAGACCCCTACACCAGGAACGTCTGATCAGGGCAAACAAACCGGTGCAAACCGCATTGGATGTTTGCATACAGCCTCGAAAGGTAGAGTCAATGTCAGTGATTCTCAACCTGAGGGGGACCGACCCTCAACTCGAGGAACTGTAATTTTGAACGGTACCTCTACTACTTGTCTTTTTGACACTGGATTAAGTTTTGATGGTATTGTCGCTAGGCACCTAGTCAAACCCGGTCAGGAGACAGAGGAAACCGTCAAACTTAGTGGAGTTTTCAGGAGTGATGCACCCAGGACGCTTCCTATCGCACTGGTAGAAATACACTCTGACTTTGTCAGAGGAGTTATTAAAGCGGCCATAATGGATGATCCGATCTACCCAGTTATCCTGGGATGTAGATATGTGTTCATTGGGAGACCTAAGGAGCCGATTGTGGCAGCGGTAACCACAAGAGGGCAAGCCAAGAAGGAGAGGGAGCCTGCGCCAAACTTGTTGCCGAATGAACTGAAGGAGGCGCAACAAAAGGACCCTACTCTGGCGCCCTGCTTTAAAAAACTGCCCATGGCTAAGGACCCCAGACACAACGGAGACATCTTTTCTAAGGATGGTGTATTGTATCGTAGAACGGGCAACCCGGACACGGGGAATAACCAGCTCCTAGTACCGACGCAGTACAGAAACCAGATCTTAGAAATGGGGCACTCTCTTCCCTTTAGCGGACACATGGGACAAAACGCCACTATTCAGCGAATAAAAAACCACTATTGGTGGCCAGGAATGAACTCTGACATTGTCAGGTACGTGAAATCCTGCGCCCAGTGCCAACGGGTAGCACCCAAGCACTTGACACCCCAGTACCTATGGGGCAAATGCCAATAGTAGGGACTCCATTTGAACGGGTTGCTGTCGACATTATTGGTCCTCTGGAAAAGACCAAAAGAAGGAACAGGTTCATCCTGACCTTAGTTGACACTTGCACTATGTGGGCCGAAGCCGTACCGCTACCATGCACTAATTCCAAGCATGTCGCAGAAGCCCTTGTGCAAATTTTTACACGGTTGGGATTCCCTCAACAAGTTTTGACGGACAATGGATCCCAATTCCGTAGCCTGTTAATGGAGGAGATCTTTAAGATCTTGAGGGCCAAACATATCCACACAAGTCCCTACCATCCGGCCGGAAATGGGCTCGTGGAACGTTTTAACGGTACCCTCACCATGATGTTACGTAAGCTGGGTCAGGAGAAACGGAAGACTGGGACCAATATATATCGGCTGCCTTATTCGCCTACCGAGAGGTACCCCAAGCGTCTACGGGTTTTGCGCCAGCTACACTTTTATTTGGCAGACCTATTAAGGGGCCACTAGAAGCCTTACTTCGGTCCCTGACAGACCAGAAGGCTGACGAGACAGTCGTCTCTGCAAGCAAGTATGTATCTGAGCTTAAGGAAAGGCTAAAGCTAGGATGGGATCTAGCTACTACCAACCTTAAGAAAGCCCGCGCTAAAATTACTAAAAGATACAACAAAGCTGCAAAAGAGAGAGAACTACAACCAGGGGAGAAAGTCCTATTGCTACTTCCAACCGGAAGCAATAAACTTCGCATCGGATGGCAAGGACCGTTTACCGTCCTTAAAAAGATCTCACGTACCAACTACAAGATCTCCATCAAAGGAAAGGAGAAGGTCTTCCACATAAATCTGCTAAAGAAATATTTGGAAAGACCGGTGCCATCCTCCGAGCATCTCCTGGCTGTCGCCATAGCAACGGAAGACGAGGAAGATGATGATGGTTGCATGGAGTATCCACTGCAACCCACAGAATCCTTTAAAGATGTCAAGTTCGGCGACAATCTCTCACCAGAACAACAAACAGAAACTAGGGCTCTACTAAAACAGTACAGTGCAGTCTTAACGGATGTACCTGGTCGAACAAATCTCATTGAATTTGATATGAAATTAACAAACGAGACCCCTGTTCAAACCAGAGTTTACCCCATCCCGTACGCTAAAGCTGATGCACTTCGCGGAGAAATAGACAAGCTGCGTCAGGTCAGGGCATCGGGTCAACACTGCTTCAAGCCGATGACAGTGACCTGAACATGCTATTTCCAGTTGCCTATGGCAGTCGGAAATTAAATAAAGCGGAACGGAACTACAGCGTAGTTGAAAGGGAATGTCTTGCTCTGATTGACGGTATCAGACGCCATCATGAGTTTCTTTATGGTACATCGTTCACGGTGCAAACAGACCACGCTCCGTTAGCATTTCTTGGTGCCAATAAAGAATTTAACGCTAGGATCATGCGTTGGGCCCTCCTTCTAAGCGTCTATTCTTTCAAAGTGGCATATATTCCGGGAAGACAGAATGTCGGGGCTGATTTCCTGAGTAGAAACTGGTCTACAGAGGAAGAAGAGCAAACTGAAGATACCACTCATCCTAAAATCACCAATCAGGTCACCTCCATTGTCAAAAATGAAACATGAAAAATGGTTTCATGTCTAAAAGTGGGGACGATTGTGACGTACGTCTAGTTTGACAAGTGAATTTTCCCTGATATGATGGATGATTTAAAGGGACCTTTAGCTTTTCATAACATTAGAACCCCTGAACATTTGTTGTAACTTTTCGTTTGCCAGAACGCATTCCACCGGGACTCATGTAGGATACAGCGACGAGATCAAAGAGACAGACCGAGGGATCTTAAGGGAGACTATCGGCGCTATCAAAGACAGTAGTTTTCCCTGATACGAGACGCAGCCATTTGCTTGCCGCTAATTTCGCGTCTCGGTGTCAATCGAGGAACCGAGCGAACGGGGGAAAGCGAAACGGGCAGCAGCGAGCGGATACGAAGACCAGGGGGCGGCTTCTTCTCTTGATTTGGCGGTCAGATCCCCAAAAGTTCGTGAGATCAAATAAGTTGTCAAGTTTATCATGTCCCACTCAACTTACATTTCATTTTAGCTAAATAGACCATGTAGAACTAGACACGTTATCACTCGCTGGCCAGACCTTTACAGAAGCACTAGCTTTATTGAAATCTTGTTATAGATTTTCCCCTGGATTTTATATATATTTGCAGTGATTTCTAATTCTGTGCAAAGCGGTAAAATATATATTGTGTAAAGTGATCAGTGGTCTAGCTCAGTCATTCTATTTAAAGGGATTTTGTGTTAATTTAAATCTATTTAATTAAACCATCTCAAGAGTTCCAGTTTTAAATATAATGATCTATCTATTATATTATTTCAAAAGATAATAGATGCTTAAATTAACTTTTAAAGTCGCGAAGGAATTTATAATTAATAAATTCAGTTAAGTCCTAGTTTTATAGATGTGGGTTTTTAACCACTAGAACGCGCGCAGTGTTTATTAAATACATAATTAAATATGCGAGCATATATATAAATAGGCTTAACGGGAAATTCATCGCGCTTTAGAAGGTTATTTGTTTTCGGTATATTACATGTCTTTTTTTTCTTTCATACAGAGTGATCGTAACCTGTGCGATCCCAGCATTAAGAAAGCAATAAAGAAATCAATCTAAGCAAAGCAAAGCATAAACAGTGTGTAGAGTTCCCCTGACGCAGAACTTGTTGAGACTGTGTAAATTTTTAATCTTTGAGGCGATTCTATGTTTGGAATTCCGCTATCTAACTTATAGCAAAGAAAGCACACCCAAAGACAAATTTAACGCACCATCAAACAACTTAAGTCGTAACGGGAAGAAGAACACTGGCCCGAGCTTTGTTAGTTTACTGACACAGAGAGATAATTCATAATTTCCTGAACAGTGATGTGACTAGTTTTCTCACTGGACTTAAACCATACCTCACGGATAAAGTGTACCAGCACGCGTAAGAATTTTATTATCCGCGGCATAGTCAAATAGACCACACCATCCTCACTCCGGTATCAGAGACCGTGCCCTCCAATAGAAACTGTTATTAAGAAAAGAGACACAACTACAGATTCATTTTCCAGCGATTACGGGATCCTTTTATGTGCTGACCGCCTACCCGATAATCTGGGGCTAGAACTTGAACAAACACTCATACATTTAGTTGAGGTGTAACTGCTGTTGTGTTATTCTATGGAGTGCAAGATTTTTTCACAATCGGTAAGTGAGAGCAAGATGAGTGAAGGCCTTTGCTAGCGCGTGTATGAATGACAGGAAATTAATTCTTTTGTGTGACCATTTTGTTAACTTGCTTACCTGGTAACATATATCTTTTCTGTATACCCTACATTGTTCCTTTAAGTGGGATAGTTGATAATTTGTTAACTCTGTTTAAAACCACCTCCTTTCCATTTGCTTAGTAAAGGGAAGAACAGGTTTTTTTTTTTCTATCACTTATACCTAACTTGGTAACAACTCTTTCAGAGTAATTAACTTTACTGTTAGGTTAACGTGCACTGCTACATGAAGGTAATATGGTGCCGTTCCAGTCCTAAGGAACACCTGCCCCGGCTACAGTTGCATCCTGCACTATCTTCCTTAAATTGCTTTATCTGTAACTCTAAATGAATATCTATTTTCGCTTGTTCCCTAAACTCTCTTCATCTGTTCTTCTTACTTGGTTATGTAAACTAGCTTGACCGCTAAGGAATAGTTCTTTGTCGACGTTTTTTTATACTGCTGCTATTCAAATCGATTTCTCAGCACAAATGTCAGTCAGAAAAACGTCAGCTGCTTGACATCACGCGTGGCGCGAAAAATCTCATTTCAATTAAATTTGCGAATCGTACGCACCTTGTCAAATTTGCTTGTCCATGAAATTACACTGAATAACAATCTTCAAAAAAATATCACCTCACTCTGAATGAATTCTTGAATTAATAGTCTGTCAACTTAAGTTATTAATCTCATACTTCAGATCCCACGGCTTTGAAAAGTCATACGACAAAGTCACGTGTGAACTTTCGCACTTCTACTACACGATGTTAACAGTCAGAAAAACTACGTGCGAAGTCTTTAGAGATCTCATATCTCGTGCCATTATAACTATTTCGTCGAAACTTCAGGTAAATATGTCACGTGACAAACTCATTCGAAAGTTCCACATCTCTGTAGTTCTGCCAATAAGGGAACTAAGTCTTGGTTGACCATAAGAAAAATAACTCTTGACCCTCATTTATCTTTATTTGATATCTCCAATTATCTCGCTTATATCGTGACTCGACTATCATGTCTCTACTCCAAGTCCACATATGCTCTCATGTGTCCATCCTTGCCAGCCATTCGCATGATATGAGATTCCAGCAATATTAGCCTGCTGATTCATCGATTAGCAGTATCGTTCTCGAACAGGTGACCATTAATTTTTCTTAGTATCTCTCCCTTACCGCATTTTAAAATAAATAAATAAATAATGGAGCTAATCAGATAGATGGTTTGCATACGTTTCACTCTGGAGATGTGGTCACTGGACAAAGAAAGTTTTAGAACCGCTGCTCAGATATAACTACAATTATTGATTTACAAAAATAATTCAGGCACGTTACGCTTTGCTAGTGAGAGATTATGGCGTGGGGAGGTTCATGTTAGCTATAAAAAGTTATGAAGTTAAACTATTTTTTGATGACCTCTTAGAAATAAATGGTTCGCTGATAAGAATTGTTGTCTGTGTGCTCGTACATTGATCCACCCACTTCAGTGTGAGGGGGAAAAACTAAAAGATGTTATCCTGAAATATAGCAACCCTAAAAAAATATTGACATTTCCATAAGGTTAAAAATTAATGATGTCTTTTCAACTTCTGAGTTCTCACTTTGACCTTTATTGTATATGATATTAAACACTTTAAGTTACTATGAGGAAGTGAATAAAACCTGTGGTTAAGTTTTTCTTTAAATTAATTTTTTTGTACAATTTATTTTGCCTGTCCAGTCATATCGTTTGGACAGGTCTTTGAAAATGAGGACAAGATAGTTTACATAAAAGATTAACTAAAATTGTGTGGACAATCTGCCCAAATACTACAATGTTATTATATGTATTTCCTATTTGAATGTTCACAGCTTAAATTTATTCCTCTAAGAGAGAGAGAGAGTCACTGTGTAGGAGGGGCTGTAATGTCATCATACCCCACAAAAGTCCTGAGTATGACTTGAATTACCAAGGTTTATTTAAACCGAAACTGTCAGATGTACCCAGGTCCTTAACATATCACCTGGGGTTTCTTGTTGAAAGATAGGATATTGTGTAGTTGCAGAAATTTCGATATCACGGCACACACCCAAGCTCCTGCTGTTATCTCTTGACAGCATATGTAAAGTGTAGGAGACTTCTTGGCGTGATCGTCACTCCTCAGGTTTCCTGTCACCAGCTGGCAACAGGAAACGAAACCTCTGCAACAAAAGGACACCCTGGCCTCTTACATCTGATCACTTATTCTTTTATTTAATTTCACACGTGGATATGGGGTCAGCCTCGCGTGCATTTCAGGTGCACTCATCCCCTAATTTTCATGACTCCAACCTTGCTGTGACCATCCCTCAGGTTCCTATGGCAGATATGCCACTGTACGTTTACATAGTTTTCCTCAATAATATAATGTGGGGTAACCACATTTCCTTATATATATATTTTTCTCATCTTTTCTTTTATATATGAATGCTTCAGGCATGTTGAACAGTGTTCATTGAACACAGAGGCTTACTAATATGCTCTAATACAATAATATTCAAACATAATCATGACAACATACATTAGTTAGATACATTTCAACGTGAGGACTCAACAATGTCTGCTCCCAGCACGTCCTTCACTTTTTCCCAATAGCAGTATCTAACTGTGGTAATGGGATTAAACATATTAAATTCCTAAAGCATCCTTACCACAAATCAAGAAATATAAACAAATGACGCTGACTTTGCAAAGAAATGGCCTCAGTTTCCTCTGCTCCGTCCAGACTGTGAAATACTCATATAGTTATTTACTTTACTTTTAAATTTAACACAGCTGTTCTCAGCGTATCTGAATCAAAATTACAGTTCAACTGGCAATGAATAGTGAAAGCTTTTTGCTAATATTTAGTAGCACTGGCCAATCGAAAGCTTGCGACTACCAGAATTCAAATGCAGTTTTTGAAAAACCAAAATAATTCCAAACATACTCTGCGTCTGGTAGTCGATTGGCCAGTCCGCTTTAGTTATGCCAATGCAAAACGATGTTAGTTTTTGGTAACAATTTTCCTACCGCTCCGCTCTCCTTCTATACTCTTGTTACCCAAGCTAATTTGAATTTCCTCAATGCCTCTCTTCTAAGCCGGTGTCCGCACTAACGTTAAGAAAAAAAAAAAAAAAAAACAAGCAGAAACAACAGTCCGTCTGGTCGTGCGTCCGTAGACATTTAGTATTTTCTCAACCATTTGGGTAATACTGGGACTATCATATTATTTAAAACACATTCTTGCTCAGTGAATTCTAAGCTATACTACCATATATTTTTTATGTTCAGTTTCATTATGGTTTTAGATTTTCAATTTTGTCACCGGTCATCGTCAAATAAATATTTTACACAAGATGGCCATCTTCCCCTCTCGCTAGCATGTATTTTTCAAATAACTAACTTGTTTTTGTGACGTCAGAAACATTACCGCGAGGAGGCAATAAAATTGTCTGCGTGTTTTGCCTCTCTTGGCTTTGTCGCCACGTGTATATATGCATGGCAGAATGTGTCAGGCTAAGTGGGGTTGCGCATGGCGGGTTAAGAATTGGCGTTAATAATTTGTATTGTATCGTGTAACACTACCAAAAAATGTAAGGATTACTACTAAATTTGCGTTAAAGTTGACAGAATACGTTAATTCAGATAGTTATTTTGCGGCACACTTCCTCCAAATCGTTAATTATAAGTCTTGGCTGCAAAGTGTATGCAGCAGATCTGGTAAAATGTTAGTAGTACGTTTTCGAAACCGAAACTAAAACGCGTAATAGATGTTTACCGTGGAATCGTTCTATAGGCTTTAGCACTGCACAAAAGGCAGCGTTGCTGGTGTGTGAGAGCATCACCGTCAGACACAATAGGGCTGGTTTTATATATTATCATTTTATGACTAAAATCTTACTGAAATGAGCGATTATTCTCGCAGATTTTACTACCGATAGTTACGAGAACGTGAAGCGACTTTGGCGGTTTTTTTTACCTCTTATCTCGTTTGTGTCAGATACCTCTTCGATCGCTGTCATACTCTGAAGTTCCGCGACCACTGGCGGACAAATAGTGATCAGAGCTACCAGGCAATAAGGGATTGTTTCCAGTTCACCTTCTCCTCTGTTATGGACTCGATCCAAACTGGACGTCATAAAGCGTTGTAATAGTGATCAGGCAACTGCCATGATAAGACTATACTTCAAAATGAAGCGATGTATACAGTCTTGGGCTGTACGCGAGATACTCCCATTGTCACGATGCAGCACTTTGCTTGGATTGCTGTCAATTAGATCCATATAAACCATGGCCCAAGCAACAAGCTTATATGCTAATAACCACAGACAAAAGGCATCCTCTGCATGGGTACAGCTGACATCAAAGGAACAATGATAAAGGGAGGGATGTCATGGATGGCGCAGGCAGAGACAAAACTTAGAGACAGTTGAAAATATATTCAAGGGAAAAGAGTGGAATAAGTGAGGTGAAAACTGGAGGATTTACGAGCAAGTTATCATGAGCCTTGGTAGAGAGTGCAAAACTTGGGCCAATGGGAGAGCAGAGATGGAAATTGATAAGCTGATAAATGATCATGCTGGGTATGATGATGCCATTGTGTACAGTGGTAAGTCTGTAATCCGTGGCGAGAAATCTGGATGGGGCTTTTCTGGTAAAGGGCAGAATCGTAGCCTAATATAGCGGGACTTACATGATAACAACCTCCAGTATGAAAATGGAGATAGAGGCAACTACTGCAGCCTTAAGGTGACTGTCAGAAACTTCATTAACAAGGGCAGTTATTGTGTCAGACTGACAATTATGCTTCAGAAGGTCCAAAGTGGATGGCTCCGGCATGAATGGAAAAACCTCCATAGATACCTCGAATCTTCAGAAACTGGTGTAAACTTATCTCCTGGTCATGCCAGGGTACGTGGCAATGAAAGAGCTGACAGACTGGCTTCAAGAGCACCCATAGAAGGTGCATTGGATATGGATAAGGGAGAGATACTGAGGGCAATGAATGATCGCCTGTTAGAGAATGACACTGCAATCGATGAATCATCAAGGCTAAGATTGCTGGAATTTGGCATCAAACGTAAGACCAGCAGAGATGGACGTATGAAAAGATGCATCCATCATGTATGCAACTAGCGCACAACAAGAACAATTAGCATTCATGCACTTCGACATTTGCTTAAGGAGACTGAGCACCTTTAGGTTTGCCCGGAGTGCAATGACATCGATTCGGATCAACAATAAAATTGAAGAGTGTGCTGCATCTAAGTGGAAGTACTGTACGCACCATTAGAAACACCAATGAAATGATCAAGCCTAGTACTAGATCTGTCACATTGTTTTGTACTGGTACTTCCACCTACATACGCAATAACATAATGGAAAGGATGGAAAAGTTGATTGTTGAATAATGTCTCAATGTTAATTTCTGTACATGTACAAGCACTTAATGTGAATGGTATTTATTGATTAAACTGTTTATTATTACATGTATTTATTTTTATTATTATCACTGGTGGAACGCATCCGTCTTACTTTGCATGTATTTGATTGAGAAATTCCTGTTCCATTTACGCGATTTCTGTTAACCGAGGGTCTCGGGAACGCAAACGTGCGTAAACAAAGAAGTATTAGTACACTCTGTGTAAGTGGGGGTGTATATGTGTGCGGGTGTGTATTGTTTATGTGCAACGTCGAGACATGAATTTTTTTTTAAAGGGAGGTAGCTCTTGTCAAGGTAAACAAAATGTACACAAATAATTTAAAAACTAATTAGTAGTTTTCTTTAAAGTAACTTTTAAAATTAGTTTAATAAGTATAGTTTGAAAAATAAATTATATTAAAAAGTTTTTTAAAATATGTAATAACTTATTACTTTGCTACTATCTTTTTCTTAGTCCTTGATTTTAAAGCTAATACTATTTTATACGCGATCTCTCTTACTATTTAGTAAATATTTATATAATGTTTTTATTATCATGTAGACCAGTACCTGATGTCTCTGGCGAACATTCATTCTTTCGCTGTTTGTTCGTCGACTTGAACACGAAAATTCTCTACCAAGATGCCTGGGGGGTAAAGCTGGAAAGGCAAAGGCCAAAGCTGTGCCCCGTTCGGCGCGCGCTGGACTTCAGTTTCCCGTCGGACGTATCCATCGTCATCTGAAGACGCGAACTACGAGTCATGGGCGCGTTGGAGCAACTGCAGCTGTACACAGTGCTGCAATCCTGGAATATTTGACAGCTGAGGTTCTGGAGTTGGCTGGCAATGCTAGTAAAGACTTGAAAGTAAAACGTATCCCACCACGTCACTTGCAGTTGGCAATCAGAGTTGGACTCCCTCATCAAGGCCACAATTGCTGGTGGTGGTGTGATTCCACACATCCACAAGTCCTTGATTGGAAAGAAGGGCTCCCAGAAGGCAGCATAACCACATGTGTTTATCTATTTTTTGTTATTGGATATTGTCTGTCTGAATGTCATTTTCATCTCCATAACTAACATGACCATCACCCAGTGTAGATTTTAAAAGATTTCCTTTTTTTTTTTTTTGCAATGAAGCGATCAAAATACATTTTAAATATTCATATATGTAGTAAAATCTGTGAGATAATCACTTATTTCCGTAAGATTTTAGTCATATGATGAATAAATACACCAGCCCTCAGGTGTCTGACTGGTTTCATCTTCAACGCCAGTAGGGCGATGCCTTTTGTGCAGTGGGAATGCTAAAGATAATGACCCGCCGTAAAAATCTAACACGCTTTAGTTTCGGTTTCGAAAACGTACAATAAACATTTTAACATCTCGCCGATCTGCTGCACGAAACGGGGGTAAAGCTTGTAATTAACGACTTGCCAGAACTGTGAGACCAAACTGGCGTTTGAATTAACGTAATATGTTAACTTTAACACTAACATTTGTAATAATTCGGACATTTCACAGTAGTAAGAACGAGACGATTGTAATAATTAACGCAAAACACTACCAAAGTTTGAAAAAAAAACCTCTTCGCTCTGCACGCGGTCTCTTTAATATATACACGCTGTGGGCAAAGCCAGCAGAGGCAAACACACAGACAAATTTCCAGTTCCTCCTAGCGGTAATATTCTGACGTCACTCAAACTAGTTGGTTTATTTGAATAGTGAGGGAAATGTTAGAGACGGGGGGAAGATGGCCGACTTGTGTAAACTTTATATTTGACGACTGACAGTGACAAAATTGAAAATCTAAACCATACTGAAACTGACCATAAAAATCATATGGTAGTATAGCTTAGAGTCCCCTGAGCAAAAATATGTTTTAAAAAATATGGTAGTCCAAGTATTAGCCCAGTTATTGAGATAATACTAAATGTCTACGAACGCTTGACCGGACAGACTGTTGTTCTTGCTCGTTACACATAACGTTAGTGGGGACGCTAGTTAAAAAAAAAGAGGCATTGTAGTAATTCAAATTTTATTAGTTGGTATAAGAGTATAGGAGTAAAAGGGGAGAGATAAAGAAAATGTTAACTAAACGAAACATCTTTTTCTATTGGCATAACTAACGCGGACTGACCAATGGACTACGAGGCACATAGTTTGTTTGGAATTGTTTTGTTTTTTCAAACAAAATTCAAAATTATTTAGTAGTGCCTGCTTTCATTGGTCGGCTCTAATAGATATTGGCAAGAGGCATAGTGGTCTCGTGGCCATTTGACTAGAAAATTTTATTCAAACAACTACTTTAAGATCAGATGTGATAACTTGTAAAATTAAATACTAATTCACTATCTGGACAAGGCAGAGCAAAACTGAGGCCATATTCTTTGCCAGTCAACGTTATTTGTGACATATTTCTTTGAACTAGTGGCAAGAATGCTTTATGTATTTACATGCTTGATTAAAACTGAAAAAGTCAGATACTGCTGTGGAAAAGGGAAGGACATGCCGGAAGCAAACATTATTGAGTCCTCACATTGAACTGTATTTGACTGTTGCATATTATTATGATTTTGTATTAATAATTTTGTATTGGAAATGTTAGGAAGCCTCTGTGTTCTATGAACACTTTTCAACATGCCTAGATCGTTTATAAGTTAGAAAAGAAGAAAATCATATAAAAGGAGATGTGGTTACTCCACGTTATTGCATTGAAGCTAACTATGTAAAAGTACAGGGGCGTATCTGCCATAGGGACCTGTGGTGTGGTCACAGAAGGGTGTAAGTCATAAATTAGGGGCTGATGCACATGAATGCACAAGAGGCTGACCCCATACCGTCATGTATATATAGGGATAAGAAGTGCTGATCAGGTTGAAAAGGCCAGGGTGTCTTTTTATTGCAGAGTTTTTATTTCCTGTTACCATTCGGTGACAGGAAACCTGATGAGTGGGTGTAAAGTCTCCAATATAAAGTTTAAGCTGTCAGATGATAGCCTGAAGGAGCTTACGTGTGGGTGCTGATCTACATTGTCTCTACATTGATATACTGACTTATATTCGACTTACCAAGAATCCCAGGTGACAAGTTATCAGCTGGGACCTCTGACATTTCATCCTAAGAAAATAGTTCCTATCAAAATAACATTGAATTATATGGGTGTAGTGGTATTGATGGTATTGTATAATTGTGATATTACTTAATGTGATGCATGAGGTCAGCTGTGAAGGCTCCTGAGATAAATGTAGCTGTGGATTGTCAGAAGGCCCTTCTTGCTACCACTACGACCTCACACCTATCTTTTTTTTTCTAATGAATGTGGCTACGTTAAAATTCTAGGGTATGATATGTAATGTGTTGTGGTAGTTTACATACACACACACAGATATTTAATAAGTCTAATAATATTAATAAAATGTTATAACACACTGAACTAACTCAAGTTGTGTAAAATTTGGATAGAAAAATTTTCTTAAGTTTATTTGTTCTGAACCAAGGTTTTATTTTGGTCAGAACATATGAAAGGTTTTGCAATTATTAATGAAATGCATGAATATATGGCATAATAAATGAAAGGAGTGTACATAGGTATGTTACAATACTAGTTAATATTACTACTGTTTATGGTTGTAGTTTTTCTGGGAGAATGTTTAATGGATGTGCTGTTGGGGTGACCTCATCACTCCCTGTCTATGGCGACTACACATTGTTCATTTATTGATATTATAATTGGTGTGTTAGAAATTAAGTTGGTGAGTATTCAGCAGTCCAGACGCTCACGTATCTTGAATGAGTAATCTGGTGCTGGAATCAGGTGGCCCCACCTCTCCGTGCTTGGGGGCAATAAGGCTGCTCTGCCAAAATATAAACTGCACGGGTCCACTCTTGTAATATTCAACACCTCATTTGACACCACATTGGTGCCAAATAAAAAACTCACAGTTCTGCAATAAAGTATTGGTCATGTGTCAGAATTCCATCCTCTAAACCATTTCTGGACACAACACCACACACAACAACAACACCACATAGACGGGTCAGATCTCTTTGACCAAACAACACATCTTACCAATTTGGTTTTACATAGGATAAGTTCTCCCAGACTACCTATTCTGAAATATGTTCATTAGCTTCCTGCCATAGAATAGGATAGGTGATATGTTCCACTGATCTCAACACTTGATCTGTCTTTCATAACCCTTGCTGGAGTGTATGTATTTTATTTGTCTCTAGACCCTGAACTGGGGCGGGGGGTCTAGAGCGAATCCTTACTTGTTGTAAGGTATAGATTTTGATATGGCAGTATCAAATCACTCGAAACATTAAACAAATATTAAAATATACAAAGAAATACTTTCAGTCTTACCAGAATTATGAATATAGAACACAGTTAATTGCTAGCAAAACTCAGCTGAGCTGCTGCCTTTAGTAGGGCGTCCCTCTAAATATTTCAATTACCTTCTGGGAATTACACCACTAAATAATTCACTGTGTCTACTAGGACAACTTATAACGAATGGCAAAAATGCGCGTCTGAGCGCCGATAATATATTCATCTATGGCCAATCACCGCCTTTTTCTTTTCAAATTCAAACCTCCTACCAAAAAGTCATTTCAGTCATACCTCAGTCAAGTATGCCTTATTGTCTGTTGGTCCGTCTGTCTCTACTTACGTTTCACAAAAAAAAACACACTTGTTTTTTGAACCAACTCCGCCTTCCCCTACACAATTTTGCCTTTAAAGTTATTTTTAGCCACAGTTCACCATCCCATCCCGTCTCTTTCATTCCAACTAGATTTTAGCACTTGAGTCTCAAGGCTGCAGTTTTTGAAAATTAGGGACATTTTTTTGTTTCAATGCAGATGCTTGCTGATATGAACAACACAGTCTTTTGTCAATATCTTTCTTATTATTTATCCGTCTGTATAAATGAAAGCATATTATTTCACTGCTCAAGATGGGCCATCCGGCCAGCTAGGTTTTATATTCCTAACATCATTATTAAGAAAAAGTTACTTTTCAAGGTTATTTTGTTTTTCGAAATATTTCTAGCATCTTCTATACTGCGTATGCCGCTGAATTCAAATAAACGGACTAAGTTATCGCAAAAGCGTCCAAGAAATGACTGTTGCGTATAATAGTTAAGGTCCCTTTTGTCGATTTCTTTACCTTGTGTCAACTTGGGGACGTGACTTTTCCTCCTTTCCCCACCAATTGCGTCTTTTAGCCTTGCTAGTTTCAAGCACGCGTTCAGTCATATTTTTTCCCTTTTTGATCTCCGTTCTCATCCCGTTCCAAGGGTAACGTTTTGCCTTCACGTCTAACAATTTAATTTCCATGGCGGGTGATGACCCGCGGCGTGGGCGATCATGTATTCTAGTAGCTTACGCATTAGTTTTTATCCCTACGTTGTATCATTGGAGATATTTTAACGTTGTATCATGGTTAATTTTATGACAATGGGGCTTGATGAAAACAACAGCTCCTCATAACAAATGACAATCACTAGCAACTATTAAAGTTTTAGTCTGTGAACTATATATTAACAATATATTCATAGGACCAAGAGTCCATATTTTTAGTTAACGCATTATATGTAGATATATTTCCTCATTTTCAAAGACCTGTCCAAAAGAAATTGGCGGGACAGGCAGATTAAATTGTATAAAGAAAAAACATTCAAATTTTAAAAGAAAACTTTAACCACCGTCTTATTCATTTTCTTTTAGTGAGTTAAAGTGTATTGTGTTGATGTACCATCATCTTCATTTCACCCCTAGACACTAGAGACATCATACACCAGCCACTAGAATCAAAATACGGACTGTGTGAGATCTAGGGAGGTAGCGTTAGGTTCCCTGATACAATATATCATCATCATCATTCTTTTTATAGTCAGGGACCTACATGTGCTTGACCTCACACAGTTACCACAGACACAACTATCTTTCTTGTTAGGTATACCATCTTAACCTCCCCAGCAAAAATTACATTTGCTACAATATATCGTCATGACGTTGGCAGTATAATTAAACAGTATCGTCCTCTATTCTGTACAGTCTGTAAAGTTTTTCTGGCAAGTAATTTCAAATACTGATTCTCAGTAGCCAGCGGCAGGCATCCATAGTCATAAGTTATGACACATTGCAGTTCTCTCTATCTTGCGTTCTTGTTTGCTGTCGTAAATTTAGATAGGTTTGAAAATAGTTATGGTTCCGCCTGAGTAGAGTGGATGGTGATAGTACGTGAGAAGTAAAGGTGTGAGAATAGATTTCACGAGTGGATAGTTTAAGGAAAAGATCTGTCTCTGGAATGAGAAGTTTCTCTAGTCCAGTCTATCTATACGACTATAATTTAGTATAAGACAATCTTGCACCTCCCTATATATGTAAATATACGTTTAACTACGCACACACACAATTATGTGACAACAAGACACACAAACGTGAAAAACTATGGTAAATTGGGTATGGGTCTGACCAACACAAAGGTAAGTTCTTTTGTTGTTTATTATCATTAAACTTTACAACATCGAATATCTAAGAAAGATCAAATAAATCAGAATTCATACATAGAAAAATACCAGAATACATGTGCCCCCCCCCCCCTTTCTGAGAAAAAACCCCAACAAGTTAATAATCACAAAGGTCAAAGGTTAGCACTATGTTACAGAAAAATAAAGTGTCAGAGGTATTATCCAAGTCGGCCCCAGTCCACCCTCTTTAACAAATAAGATTTTTAGGAGGGGACGCCAAATTTGGTGGTGTATTCCTGGATCAACAAATTTTACCTCCAATAGTTAATGTAGAACCGAGATCTGGTGTTCACAGTACTAAGGCAAACATCTGGCTCCTAAAAACTGTTATTTATGATGGTGATGGTAAATCCTATCAGCTGGCTCTGGGGTGAATACCGATTTTGAAACAGCGTAACTTGCTGCCAATAATGCCAATTGTTGTCATAGCCAGGAGTGGAATTGAGGACGAGCTCTCAATATCTGAACAAATGCTCCTAAGGCGTGCGTAAAACATAGCCTCTGACAATAAAAGTCCAACTCCTAGCCTTCTCGTAGCGGCACCGTTTAATACTAACAGGAGAAGGGGCGAAGGGCGAGTGTCTGGCGCCTTAAAACCAGATTGCTCCAGGTACATTTTTGTATGTACCTGCAAGGATACTTAGAGAGGAGATGGGCACCGCCAAGCAAACCTCTTGCCCACTGAAATGCTATGATGGAAAGTCAACTCAGTAATAATATGCCGGATCGGCCGAGGCCCCGATTAACAACGACCGCGCTCTCATTGCCCCTTGAGAGTGATAAGTCAGCGAATGGGGTACAAACACCAAGAACGTATGTGATGGAAATTAATATAGAAAAAAGCAAGATATTGGTGAATAGCCATAAGAAACATGTTCCGACCAACATTACGTTAAATGGGCAAACGTTAGAAGAAGTTAACACCTTTAAATATCTGGGGTCCACTATATGTAGTGATGGAAGATCAAGTAAAGAAATCAAGACAAGACTTGAGATGGCCTCAGCTGCCATGACAAGGCTGAATGTGATCTGGAAAAGTAACATCAGTTTTCCTGTGAAGATCAAATTATACAAATCACTTGTATTATCTATTCTCTTGTATGAGTGTGAGGGCTGGACACTCACTGCAGATACGGAGCGAAGGATTCAGGCTTTCGAGCATAAATGTTATAGAAGAATATTGCGCATTTGCTATAAAGAGCACAACACAAATGTCTACGTTAGAGAGAAGATAAACACCTATGCAGGCCACCAAGAACCACTTTTATCAGTAGTGAAACGTCGAAAGCTTGCCTGGTTTGGGCATGTAACTCGTCGTGACTCCCTTTCGAAAACGATCCTCCAGGGAACAGTCGAAGGTATACGGAAAAGAGGAAGGCAAAGAAAATCCTGGGCTGATAACATCAAAGAATGGGCAGGACACGGTTTTTCCACACTTGTACGCATTGCTGAGGATAGAGAGCAGTGGAGGACCCTGTCTGCTGATGCTTCCACAATGGCACCCCTAAGACCCATGATGGGTTACGGGTTGAGATGAGATGATGAACTTGCTGGATAAATCCGTTGATACGACTGTCAAAAGTCAGATAGTAATGATATTTGTATTACGCCACAGTGGGCTGATAAAATTGAATTAATATCTGGGTATTTGTAAGTCCAGTTAACTTTACTATTTAAAATGTTAATTTGTCTCTTTGGCAACTCCTGTTCACAACTGAACTTGGGGACGCGTATTGCCAAGAAGAGGACACCATTTATCAATCAGTAGATGAAGAAAAGGACCAAAATAGACCACAATAGACCAAAATAGACCGCTGGTCGCCGTTTGATCAGGTCTGCTAGTATAGAGAAACATTATGAAAAAAAATGCTACTAATACAACTCTACATATATATACACGGAAGGGGACGAGACGATCTCTTATCCTCTCCATCAGTCCTAATTAAAGTTAAAAGGCACACGGTGTCTATAGCCTATCCTATCGCGCGTCTCTTAGCGAGTACAGGTTTGGTTGAGGCATGCAGCCTTTTCCCCTCCTGTCCCGGTCAACGATCAGCGCACAATGTCAATTTTTATTTAATTATTCATACGCGCACTTAACAAATATCGCCTATCATTAATGGCTATTAGATTGTCGGCGTCGGTTTATTTAGTCGCATGATATTAAACGCTAGTCACTTATATAATTTCACAAAATGAAATATAACATGAATTCTATGGTCCACTTTCAGTCACGTCTAACATATTAATTCAGTCAGCTGAACCGAATCTTCTTGTGTGAGAAAGCGGGTGATGGAATTACATTTAAACTGAACAACTGGCAAGAAATATCTACGCGTTATTTTATTTCACTAGTTTTAACGCTAGGAAATCACAGTGAATTATAATGGTAAAACTTAACACATTTTAACACTTAAGCACAAATTTATATTATCAGAAAATCCGAATGAAATCCCCACGAAAACTATTAACACACCTTCCACAAAATGGTTCTAGACTACGTGTTTAGACTCCGAAAAATTCTGAGGACAACTGATAACTGATTTGAGAAGACGCAGTTTATATACATTATGTTATTATGATCTCTAGTGGATGTTAATTTTCACACTCTTAGTGCATAGCAGAAACTCAGGAAACTACGTTTCCCCAGATAAAAGGTTTTTCACGGTCTCTCGGTCGGCGTTGCTAATAGACAACAAAGAATGACAGCAGAGCAATAAACCGTGTAACGGGTTTCTGTAGATTTTCCCCCGCTTGTGGAGATCAAAGAGTTGTCTCCCCCCTGTATGTACGAACATCAAAGAGTACACGGGAAAATGTTTTTGCCCGTGCAACTACTTCAAAAAGGTCCGGTGTTTCCACGTGCGTCTGTCTGATATCTTGATGATTGACAGATCAGCTCGCGTGAGAAACTCAGGTAAACAGACCAGCTTCGCTCCCTGTTATGACTGGCAGGTCGCGGAAGTTGGTAAACTTTCCGTTTGTTTACGTCTCAAGGAAAAAGAGGCGTGGATTAAAATGAGTAAACGCAGGCTGTAAGTTGCATGACTTTGCTAGCGAATCATAGACGCTGCGAGATCACGAACAACTGTCAGACACTGTAGGCTATATTTCCATTATACGTCCCATTTGCTGAGAAATAGAATCAGCAGGAGGACAACGTATATGGAGCCATATGATTGTGATAAACCAAAGGGGTACCCTAGAAGAAAATTGGATGGACAGTATTGGAAATGTACCAGAAAGGATAGGAATAAATTTAAAATTTTGAAAGCCAGAAATGGGGAATCAGTCCTTAAATAAGACTTGTGTAAGAAGCGTCTTAAAGATGGTATTGGACAAAAAAGGTCATAGGTGTCACCCAAGACTGCTTAATGCTCTTATTCCAAATATATGAAGTTACAGTACACAGATGTGGTATCATGTCTTACTGAGTTTTTTGTTTTATCATAAAAAATTATTTGTTGTCATAATTTTACGAAGTGAAGATTTGGTTAAAGGTATAGTTAAAGCCATGACTGCTAGTTAACAATGTTAGATGTAGAATCTTGTCTCTGTAGTGTCTGCTTACATTAAATGTTTTTAATTTGTTTAAACTTATTACCATACTTTAAAATTGCATAGCTAAGATTTGGTTACAAATACTGTAGAAGTAAATTTAATGGCTGTTAGGCGGTATTTTTTGTTTTAAAGACCAGGTCTTCTGTTGAGTACAAAGAGCCTGCTAGCTGAATTATAGATATTCTATTTTAACTAGGCTACAGACTGCCATTATGAAACTGAACTTCAGCATCATCACAAAACTGGTGACCTACAAAGTAAACGGTATTTTACTAGAGATTTAAGAAAGTTTGCAACACGCCCCTTGCCTTTCTGAAGATGGATCTAATGAGCAGCCATTGAGTGAGGTTGATGGCTTGCCTTATTTAGCAGCGAGTCTCTGATTTAAACATTTACAGCATTCCTATCATGTTATTGTACACAAATATGAAAATCTTAGCATGTCGCCAGACTTCCTATAAATATTTGTCCTGACCCCCAAACAACTGCTGATGTTCTATTAAGTTTTACATACATTTGACCATCTTCATTCAGGATATTCAGGATATTAATTTCGCAGTTAAATAGCCTAGGACATCTTGTGTAAAACACCTCTTGAATTTTTAAAATTGGCTGACAAAAAAAAAAATACTGACATTTTCGAATTTAAAAAAAAAACAAAAAAAACAACATACACACACAGACAAAACACACACACACAAACACTCACACACACACAAACATAGTAAAAAGCCAGATCTGCCTGCTATATTTTTATTTTACACTAAATAGCACTAAAATTTCACTGTTCTTCTAAACATCATTAAAAATTTAGTTGTCATTCAGGCATGCATTCATTTCTAGTTGCGCTCCTTATAGAGTATGGGCAAACAATGCAGCTAGTCCGCTTGCTGGAAGCCTGCATCAAGCAGTCACGTGCTCTTGCAGATGTTGATTATGTCGTAATTTGTTTTACATGATGATGTTGCCATCCCCATGCACAATCTCATATTTGAAGCCTTGTACGACATGCTTGAGGGTGTAGTAGTCATTCTCTGTCTGTGTCTCTTCAGAAACCTCCAGAGGACTTCACAGGGCAACATCCCATGATACTTCTATGTAAACCCTATCCCTGTTATCTCCATTCTGTTTTGCTTTATGTATTCATCATGGACAAGTCTATTTCTCACAAAAACACATTAATTAGATTCATTAATTACCATTAACATCTCCGTGTGGCAAAGGCTTTTAATAAACGTAGGCTTAGTCTTTATGACTGCACAACCCGCTCAATGTTTTCTCATGTGTTTGTGACGGAATGAATTAGTTCATTTCGTTTTTCAGTCTAATGTTTCTCTCTCTCTCTCTTTCTCTCTCTCTCTCTCTCTCTCTCTCTCTCTCTCTCTCTCTCTCTCTCTCTCTCTCTCTCTCTCTCTCTCTCTCTCTCTCTCGTACATTCTTTCATTTATTTTTTTTTTCCGACCACTTACTGACAGTTTAATCTCACCCACGACCCCCTATTTCTTAGCATAATTTGGACCATTGAATAAAAGAACATATTGTTGTCGCACATATAAATCATTGTGATGAATCTCGACACCGAAGAATGGGGCAGCATTTTCATAATAATTGTCATCATTGTCATCATCATGATCATTATCTTTCTGCTCTCAAAGAAGCTTTTGCCTTCAACAAACTTATGCCAAGTCTTCCTGTCCTGTGACATAGGCCTTCAACAAACTTACGCCAAGTCTTCCTGTCCTGTGAAGTAGGCCTTCAACAAACTTATGCTAAGTCTTCCTGTCCCGTTCCATCCGCTCAAGGTTTTTCTGTCTTCTACACGCTCTTTAAGTCTATCTCCAGTTCTCTTCACCATGTGTTCCTTGGTCTCCCTCTACCTATCTTATCCTGGGGGTTCCAGAACAATGACTGCCTTGTAATGCCATCAACAGGTTTATCACCAGTTTGACCTCTAAATCAAATGTCATTATTTTCGAATTTGCTCTCAGTATTCGATGTGCAGATCAATCAACGGAGGCAGCTCAAGATAAATGAATACATGAGTATACAAAAGGCACAGAGAGAAATAGATAAACGAAGCACATAACAAATAATAAAGTGATTGAAATTTAGAAAGAAGGGAATAGACTGAACTGTGAAGAAATTTCAGGTATTACCTTTCACTATAGGATAAAGTCCTGGCCGACCACTGTAGTAATGTAGAATAAGTTCGCCATTAAGTCCGTCCTCACACCTGGAAGTGATACAATTGTTGTGTTAATGAATGCTGCAGTGGCAATAGCAACAGTTTTAATGACTGCAGTAGTAGTGGTAGTGAAAGGTGTAGTGGTAGCAGCACAATAGTAGTAGTTGTGGTAACTAGAGTAGTGGTGACTGTTCCTGTTTAAGTTAAAAAAGATGACGTAGCTGTTTCATAGACAGCAGGGTATGCTTGAAACTGCACCAGGAGAACAAACAATTTTACCGTCCCTGTTCCCCCTTCCTGACCTTCTTTAAAAATCAAAACATTTACATCAATAGGAGTATCATTTGTTGTTGCAGTTACAGCGTCAGTTTGTTGTGTAGCAACACAACCTGTAGTTAAAACTGTAATATTTTTTATTACTTGAAGAAGACAAAGTAAATTCTGATATTTTATTTTTAGAATTGCATTATCCAATACCATAATTCCCGCCGTAAGTACTTCGGTCGGTCGGTCGGTCAGTCACATTTTTGCACACCGTCATTTGCGCACTTTTTCTATTTTCGAGAGAGTACATTAAATTTCAACCGGAGCTAAGGGGGTGCAATTGTGGTTGAAAGTTAGACAATAATTGTCTGCAAGGACAGACTAGTAAAAAGTTTATATTAGAGCAGGGTGTCCCACAAGGGGGAGTCCTGTCACCTACACTGTTCCTTGCATACATAAATGACATAAATGACAATATTCAACAAATAGCACACAATGCTTCCTTTGCAGATGACTTAGCGTTGTGGATCTCTGAAGAACGTATCACTACTGCAAACATTCTGATGCAGCAAGCACTAACATCACTGGAAGAGTGGGCCAAAACATGGCTCATGAAGATTAATGAAGAGAAAACAACGTACACTGTATTTTCCCTCTCAACAAGACCTCAGAGCTTCAAACTAGTACTAAACGGAGTAAATCTTCACTGAAATGAAAATCCGAACTACCTAGGCATTATTTTTGATCGCCGTCTGACTTGGAAAAAACAGGTTGACAGAAATCGAATGAGAGCAAGACAAAGAATGGAAATTATGAAAAAACTTGCTGGAACAACTTGGGGTGCAGATGAGAAAGTGCTTAAGACGTTGTACACAGGGCGAGTGAGGCCAGTTCTTGAATATGGCATGGCAGCATGGGCAACAGCAGCTAAGACAAACTTCGATAAAATAAGCAGACTCCAAAATCAAGCAATGAGAATTATAACGGGAGGCATGAAGTCAACACCTATAAAAGAACTCGAAAAGATTACATGCCTCCAGCCAATGACAGATAGAAGAGACTGCAGGGCTCAACAACAGGCCGAAAAATTCAAAAGTCTAACAGACCACCCAATGTGCCATAGAATAAATGCTCTTAGAAGGCAAAGACTCAAACGAAGTAATTTTGTAGAATCAACCAAACCACAAATGAGATTAGTATCCATAGATGAAATATCCACTGTTAAACCCATCTACACTGCACACAAGCTTCCAGTTTGGAAACAAAATCGTTTCCCTAAAATGATACAAAACATTCCTGGAATTGAAAGTAAAAAGAGCCAAACTGCAACAGATAGAAAATCGATAGCGACAAAATACATAGAGAAACATTATCCACGCAACACCTTGACTCATGCATACACAGATGGATCAGCAACAAATGCAACAGAAAATGGAGGTGGGGGTGTCTTTCTGACCTTAAGCACTGGTGCTGAAAAAAGGCTGTCAGTGGCGACAGGACGATTCTCCAGCAACTTCAGAGCAGAGGCAGAGGCCTTGAAAACTGCAGCAGATGTTATATTGACAGAAGAAACGGCAGAGAGACAAGTTGCTTTCTTTACTGATGCACATTCAGTAATTGCAACGTTGAAAAGACAAAATAATACAGACCTGGATGATCTCAGAGTAGTGCTCCACAAACTTTGTCAACGATTCAAAAGTGTTGTGATCCAGTGGATCCCATCTCATTGTAACATCGCCGGCAATGAAGAGGCTGACAGAATGGCAAAAGAAGGTTCACATCTACCTCAGCCTGATGCAAGCATAACTTTTGAGGAGGCAAGGAGTTTTATCAGAATCAGTTACAGAAACAAATGGAATGTAGAACATCCAGGGCACACACAGAATGATGCTTACTACCAGCTCCACAGAAGAGAACAAGTGGTAATCTTCAGACTCCGCACTGGCCACAACAGATTGAGATACCATCTATTCAACAAGCTAAAGATATGAACTACCGATCAGTGTAACTGTGGCACTGATAAAATGACTGCTGAACATCTGCTTCAAAGTTGCCCCTTATATGTGGTACAGAGAAAGTGCATATGGCCGACGCCAGCTCCTTTCGTGGAAAAGCTTTACGGGGATTCAAATAGCCTCAAACTGACTACTGCTTTCTTTGAGAACATTCAAGTGGACGTCTGAGAGTGTACGAAGAAGAAAGTATTGTTTCCCCTTATATGTACTCTCGCGAAAATAGAAAAGTGTGACGGTGTGCATTAAATCAACAGACAATCAAGATACTCTTCTGTCCAGTTTCATTCGAGAAACGGATTTAACTCATCATGTTTCTTAAAAATAACCTTAAAATGTAAGTTTCTGATTGTTTCTTCAAGACAAAATTTTAATTTAAAGTATTGCAGACTTATTATTATGGATCAAAATGATAAGATGGTTAAAAGGAAGAGACGATCGCGTCATTCACAGCGAGCAAGTGAGACTATAGAAGAAGCAGCAATGTAATACGTGTAACAGAAACAACACACTATAATTAAAAACCTGCCAGTTTTGGCGGGTTGTTGCTGGTCTCTTCATAAATTTATTATGTTACATCTGTTTCCCACCAAAATTGCAATCTTTTTCATGGTGCGTTTTTCGTGCGGGAAACTATATTGAACGCCTGTTGAAAGAAAACCCATTTCATTCCTAAGATACTTCATGACACCAGATTTTTTTCTCTTTTTAGAAATATTCCTGCCTCTATTGTTTTATGGTGACAACATTTCTGGAATTTTCTCCCATTTATATTCGACAATTCACGTAAGTACACACATTAAACGTCTCCATCAAAAATTTATATATATATATATATATATATATATATATATATATATATATATATATATATATATATATATATGATATATATATATATATATATATATATATATATATATATATATATATATATATATATATATATATAGCCAGTAAAGCCTCATTGGCTCATCATAGATGAAGCTTTTATACGTTCGAGCAACGCTGTTTCAGTAATTCTGGAGCAAAATATAAATGAATAAAATGACCAAAGGAGAATTTAGTGCCGTCATTATGGCATGCAGCAGAAAAAAAAACATAACATAATTATTTCCCTCCATATATTGGCAGGTGCCTGTCTCGTAACAAATAATAATAATACACGCTCCATTATACTGTCTTATTCAAGAATCGAAGCAGTAGCCAAGTTTGAAAGTGTTGAGGATACACATGTTGTAGCGAGATTTGTTAACACTTGCTTGGTTGTAGCGACACACGCCCATGCGACACCCACACACACAGTGCAAGGTCGGCTCGGCGGGTCTTTCTTTGAAGTTTAAGGACGGGAAATGTGAATTACGGTTGAAGCCAGACAATATTACTAAAGAATGAGGAAATAGCTATATAGGAATGTATGGAGGACTTTAAAAGTATGCATTTACTGAAAATTAAATTATTAACTACCGGAGAACGCCCGGTTGGAATAATATTAAATAAATATAACTCAACAAAGGAGATAGACTAGGAATTATATCCAAAAGGATATTATTCAAATATAAATAGTTTTAAAGATAATTTATATTTTTCACCTTCATCACATCGGCTAAAAGTTAGCTAATAATCTTTAAAAATTTATTACACTAACAAGCCTCAACGGATTTGGATAAAACTTATATGGAATGAAAGCCTCATATGGGGAAAAGGGAATGATACATAGGAAGGACGGAAGAATATAAGTGTGTAGTGAACAGAAGAGAAAAACAAGTACAGGAAAAACACAGATTGCTTCAAATCGCCTCAAATCAGGAGATGACACTAAAATCTTTTTGGGAATTTAGGAGGTGCTTTCTCGGACGGGCGAGAGACTGAAATATAAGGACAGAGCGGCGCATTGGAAATCACACACACCAAATCCAGAAGCCAGAGTGAGAAACTGGAAGACAGCATCTGCAAGAAAAGTTCTATTTTCACGCTGCATGCAGGGCAGATTAAATTAAGCCAATACAGTCTCACCGTGAGCTTATTAATCCTAAGAGGGTATGTAAGTTTATTAAAAATATATGTATTACTAATATCATTTTATTTCAGATTTTATTTTTGATTGATTGTAGCAGATATAATAAAAAAGGGAATGACGCTAACCAGAGATAACCTTCACCGGCATTGTCAGGAAGCATAACCATTAATTGGTTAACCACATATATCATGGCTAGTTCTTGCCTGGAAGCTTACGACATACCAGCAAGTACATAAGTGACTTGACATCCATAAGTGGAAGGCAAAGGTTATATCGTACCCATGTATCATAACATGTGATTTATTCATGTATATTGTTAATTCTGCACAGTATACATTATCTTATCGTGCTATCTCTGTAACATACTATTATGATTCATTCATTTATATACAAACACTGAAGACATGGTCGCATCATGAACAGCAGTTGGTGGTGAGATTGTTGGAACAAAATGGCCACCTATTACCTTTTGTTCCAGGTTTAATGATCAATGTTTATGATCATTCCTGATCGAGAAACTAAAGACTTGAAGAAGTTGATCCAGCTCACTGAAGCCTAGAGGTCAACCACTCTTCAACACCTTAGTCCCCCGTAGTTATAGGGCGGGCTGAAGGAAAGTCTTCCGTACTCCAGTGTGTCGGAGGAACCTCGAGCAGACGTGGCTAAAGTTGAGTTTATGTGTATCCATCCAACAAATCCTGTGAGCAGTTTCTAAAACGACTGTTTAATGATGACAACTAGATGGCAAGAGATAATGTGACAAACTTGTTTTATAAGTTCAGTGGAAGATAAATCCAAGACTTTTTAGCTTGTTTATTTGATTTGTAACTGTAAATAATCATACATTTTACCATCTTACAACAACCATTTCTCATTACAAGAATATATAGATGTACATAATAAATTGGATAATTGTACTCATTTGACTTGTTAAATTTTTAACTGTTAAAATTTTGAGTTACCTTTTCAAATTTAATTATATTATCACATAGGGTTACGATAGCGAAAGTAGCAACTTATACTTCTGAAGCCTAAATCTATTGTCCAGCTCAGAGTATTCACAGCTGTAACTCACTTGTGATACCAGTGTACTTCTCGGGCACTGGAACTTCATACTTTCTGGAGAGAGATTCTACTTCTGCTCTACCACTATTATCATAATAGGAAAACCTTTCGCTACACATGTGTACAATTCACAGACAACTCTCAAAAACACCCCTGGAGTTTCCCAACGCCGTTTAGTGGCACGAGAAAAAAGGAGGATGTAATCACTATCATTTTTAACGCTTTTGCACTCACTGATTATATCCCCTGTCGAATCCACAAGTCTACAATCATTGCTAGACAATTACCCGTTAAATGATACGTCTGCTTGTAAGATATATTTATCTTCCGATTACAGCCGATTGACCTTTTTAAACTCTGCAATAAATTATGTAAGCAAAGTTTTGTTTGGTTTGATTTATGAATTACACTGTAATTTTAGTGAGCTCTGGTAATGGTGTTTTTATGACAAATGTAAAGCACGATTGTGTTGCCCAACATCTTTCGCAGCCTCGATTTCGTCACGCAGGATAACAATCCTAGATGAGTTTTATTTCGTTGTCTCCATGAATACTCCTGGGAAATATTTGAAGCGGAAGTGTACATCTTTTTACTGTTTTGTTTCAGCTTATTAGTAGCGGAATTTAGAGGTGGGCAAATCGACACACTCCGCTGTTTCGAGACAGTCGGCTCAGTGATTTATACTGTGTCGAAACAGTGTGTCGACACAACAGCACAACGGCACTATTGCCCGTATCGGGGAGAGTCTCTAATAGACAGTATACATTACTATACATGAACTGTTTTTACTTGCGCGCTACTGTCGTGTGTGAAAATCTATGGCATTTCGTGTGACCACAATTCAATATTTTTACACAAGTCTTCATTATGATGAAATAAAACGGAGATATGATGATAGCTGCAGTATATGTGAAAATAATAAAAAACAACAATAATAATAACAGTAATAATAACACATGATATCAAACTAGAGTAAGCTAGTTTTGGTAGACAATTATTCAGATCCACACCGAATACACAGATATCAGCAGAGCTAATAAAGTGTCCATTACATTTATTCGAACACACGGACACCTTCAACTTTAACATAGTGCCTAAAACATTGACAACTGCAGCACTGACACAATTTCCAGTGTCTATAACTTCTCAGCAAAAATAATATCACTTGTAAAATCAAGTCATCATAACACATCCCTGAAAAATATGACATGTTTGATATTTCATACTAATGTTCCGAACGGTTGATTCAAATTTTACAAAGGCCCATGGAAGGTGAGACAGTGAGACAGTGTGTCTCTGCAAAACAGCGAGGGCAACAGGAACTAAAACTGTGTCGAAACAACAAGAAGGCTGTGTGTCGGAACTTTCGGACTCGACGCTGTTTCGAAGCATTGTTTCGACACATACACACAGTAGCCATCTCTAGCGGAAATCAGTACCTAAATATTAGTAAATACAATATTGTGAAAAATTTAATTACAGCAATTTTTTTTAAATTTTGCCTCGTTTTGGCGAGGCGCGTCTCGTTCAACCAAGTCGGTTATATTATGGCGCATGTCCAAATATATAACGAAATTAAGGTTTGATAATTATAAGACAAGAAAAATAGAATATTAAAAATGAATTTAAATAATAATAGTGCCCTGTCCTGGCTGTCCCCTGGGGTGGACGGCCACATTGTAACCCCCATATTGTGCAACTGGTCAGCCAGATTGAACGCCTCTGACACATGAACTAACAATCAGATAATTCAGACTTTCATAAAGGTGTTCCTGTGGCACAATTTAAGGTGTGAAGTGGTATGATGATATTCTTAACGTAGAACTGATGAAGTGGTATGATAATATTCTTAACGTAGAACTGATGAAGTGGTATGATAATATTCTTAACGTAGAACTGATGAAGTGGTATGATAATATTCTTAACGTAGATGATAAAAAGGGTCTGACAAACACTAGTGAAACAAGAGGTGAAGAGAAAACGCCGATTTGGGTAGGACACAGAGTAGGAAAATCAGCTGATAGTAATACAAGGCAGTTCTTGTTCTGGATTCCCCAGTGTTAGAGAAAATCCCCAGTGTTAGAGACAAAAAAGCAGAGGTCACAAATAAATTGTGAAGAGAACCCGTGTTCTATGAGGAAATGAAAGGTTTTGATGAAGATGGTGATGACAATAAATCTTAGAAACTACACCAAAAAGACCATATACAAGTTGCTTCTTGCATGCTTCCTGCTTAGCCAGCTGTAGTAGTAGCTCCATGCTCTGTAAGCAGCGCAAAGGTAAAAAGATGACGATGATGATAGTTTGGTTTGGTTTTAAGGACTATCTTCATTGCACACGGACAACTCCATCAGTTCTCCAATCTCCTCCCTTTGATCACACAAGGAGGATCTCAGAACTGTGCACGAACTCGGCGATGATGATGATGATGATGTGGCAATTAAAACTACTAGGATGAAAGTTACACGTGAACTATTTCGTTTAATATTTACTCTGTTTACCCCGGATTTTATATCTGGATGATTTATTTTGCTGCCTGCTTAAAACTCCTTGTTACCTTGTTATTACCTTTCTATCCTACATCTCCCTAGCTGTTTATTATTCTAAACTTGTTGTTTTTTTTTCGAAGTTCTCGACCCAGTTCATAAATAATTTAGTTTTGCATCTTCTTTGAGTGTCGCGTGGCAGAGTCTATGGAGCCTTTGTTTCTTGCAGCAAATTTACCGTGATATAAAACAAATTGCGAAAACGTTCAGGTGTACCCAGCTGTAAATGTGTAGTTGCCAATGCGTATCTGACTCTGCTTGTGAGTTAGGGAAGGCAAAAGCAGCGAGGAAGGGAACAAGTCATGCCACTTCATAAAGCTGAGACCAGGTATAGTAAAGCTTTTAACACGTATTTCCCTACAGCAGTTAGTGCGTCCGATTAACAGAGTGGTTACAGCACTGGTGTATCGCAGGTGTATCAAAGGTGCCGGGTTTGAATCACGGTACCGACACGCTCCAGTCTACGCAGCTGTATGTAGTGGTTTTGATGGTATTGTATGATGGTGATATTACTAAGTGTGATGTATGAGGTCAGCTGTGAAGGCTCCTGAGATAAAATGTAGCTGTGAATTTTCAGAAGGCCTTTCTTGCTACCACTACGACCTCACACCTATCTTTTTTTCTAATGAATGTGGCTACGTTAAAATCTAGGGTACTGAATGTAAGGTGTTGTATTGACATATACAAACACACACACACAGATATTAAATAATATAATATTATCAATAAAATTTAGAACACAATGAACTAAATTCAGCTGGTGAAATTTTAGAAAGTAAATCTTTTTAAAATTTATTTGTTCTGAACCAAGGTTTTATTTTGGCCAGAACATATGAAAGATTTTGGAATTTATGAGTGAATGGCATGAATAAATGGCATGATAAATAAAAGGTGTGTACGTATACAATTTTCACGATTAGTTAATATTTCTACAGTTCATAATTTTATTTTCCCTGGGAGAACGATGAATAGATGTGCTGTTGGGGTGGCTTCATCCCTCCCTGTCTATGCCTACCAAACATTGTCCATTTATGATGGAAGGAAATGGGATGTTTTAGTAGTAATTCACTTTGGGTGCTATGTCTAAGAAGTTGGTGTAAATCCAGCAGACCAGCCTGCTTACGTAACTTTGAAAGAGTAGTTCTGGTGCTGGAATCTGGTGGCCCCACCTCTCCGTGCTTGGGGGCAATATATCGGGTGGCCCCACCTCTCCGTGCTTGGGGGCAATACAAGGCTGTTCTGCAGAGATGCGACACTGCACGGTGTTACACCCCCGTAACTTTAATGTTTATTTTTCAAGAGGTCATTACTGTTGTACCTCCGTCAAGCACGTGAAAGTCAATCATGGCTATTGTAGGAGTATCGTCATGGCCAATGACTGATACTGATACAAAGGATTGGTGTATGGTACGGTAAGGGTGTCTTATTGAATTATCTGCTAACGTTACTGTTGTGTTGTGGATCTGGTAATGTCTACAGTTGATACCTATATATCCGCCACACAGGCAAACACTGTAGAAGTCTACTGGTAAGCGATGATCAGGTTCTCGATACAGATAGACCACGCCCACTCCGGGGCTATTTCTAAATACGTGTTAAGTTCCCTGTCACACTTGTAATACTAAGTGCGTGTGTTGGTTTAGTCGTTTACACCACAGGTACGTACACAAGAGTCATGGATGGTTGTAAACGACTGGTGACATTTCATATGGGTTTATTCACGTCACAACACATTGATGAAATACACATAGAATACCGTTCACAGCACAACACAGATATATAAATTACCACATAAGAACTGCGCACTCGGCAGCTACAATGATATCATAATACATGGCCTAGAGTACTCATATTAAACTCAGCGTTCTAAAGAATCCTCAATAACAATCCTCTCACAGGAGCTATCATGATTCATGGCCTAAAGTACTCTTATTAAACTCAGCGCTATAAAGAATCCTCAATAACAATCCTCTCACGGGAGCTATCATGATTCATGGCCTAAAGTACTCTTATTAAACTCAGCGCTATAAAGAATCTTCAATAACAATCCTCTCACAGGAGCTATCATGATTCATGGCCTAAAGTACTCTTATTAAACTCAGCGCTATAAAGAATCCTCAATAACAATCCTCTCACAGGAGCTATCATGATTCATGGCCTAAAGTACTCTTATTAAACTCAGCGCTATAAAGAATCCTCAATAACAATCCTCTCACAGGAGCTATCATGATTCATGGCCTAAAGTACTCTTATTAAACTCAGCGCTATAAAGAATCCTCAATAACAATCCTCTCACGGGAGCTATCATGATTCATGGCCTAAAGTACTCTTATTAATCAAGACTCCTCACACAGGAGATAATGGCCTTTAAAGACTGCACACTGCAGTTATAAACATTTCCACAATCATCAAAACTGCAGTTTCATACTACGCTGTACCCACAGCGAAAAATCCGTCGACATTTTAAATTCAGCACTGTACAGGCCTTTCACACTTCCCCAAAACACTGTCTTCCTACCCGGTCAAAACGCCCGGAACACTCTCCCCAGATAACACACTCGTCCCGCTCAAAAGCAGTCACGAGACTTTTTCACTGTTCACACAACACAAACAATTGAGGGCTAGCAGCGAGCTTCTCTCACCCAACTCAAAACAATACAGAATAAATATATCAGCGCTTTTCACGCTGTCTGTAATCTGTCTCTCGAAACTATCACGAGATACTCTCTAAATAATTCGATAGCTACAAGCAAACAAGTGCTCCAACTCAGAATCTATCTTGGCTACTAATTTACCCAGATTTACGCCCCTTACACCAATTCTATTCTTAACATCTTACCTCACCCCCAGAGAAAAAAATTGATTCTATCAATTTTTTGACAAATACATTCCCCAAAACCAAAAAAGATTAAGAGGACAATGAAACTCTAACATATGCGTCTAAGAATTACCTTAAGTTAAGTCAAAATAAGACATCTACCAAATATAAGCATTAAGTGAAATGTAAAAATGAAGTATCCAATGTAATCAATTAAGCATACCAAAAATAATGCATTACAAAACCAAGTTAAGTGAATACAGAACAATTAAATAGGAAACAACCGATAGTACAAGAAAAGACAAGATCAAGCAAACGAAAAAATGATCCGTAATAAAGGTAAGTATGAAATCAGAATATGAGGAAAAAACAATAATATTACATTCAAACAATTTGTTATATGTAAAATAATTACAAATATCACAAGTAGCTACACTATATTAAGTTATACCATTAAAGTAACAATACATAGAATGAAAGTATAAGATGCGGAAGAAGAAGTATACAAGGAGAATGAAGTGAAACGTAAATAAAGCACGAAATGTAAACAAAATATGAAACCATACTGAAAAGACAATAGAAAAGAAAGAATGGAATGAAGAATAATCAACAAAGACAGATAGAAAGCAAAAGGTATGAATATAGAGAACGTTGGTAAAAATATATACTAATAACTATTTAGATCAACAACGTATTTCAAAATAAATACAAACACGATCGAAAAGCACAAAACAAAATAACAAAGTATTCCTATACTAATACTACAAAAAATAGTTTATAACTAAACAAAACATAATCAGTAATTTAAACAAGTTATACAAGTTATACATAATCAACAATAAATTATCGCCACCACACAAAAAAGTAATAGCATTGCTATAACCAAGTTCGAACAACGCACAATCAAGCGCTAATACAACATAACATCCAACAAACAAAAACTTCTTTAAAGAACTAACATTATTCTACAAATCAAACATAGCACATAGTCAAACGCTAAGCACACACAAAACCAAAAATAAAAAATTACAATGTCTGGGAAAAAAATATTTTCCAAAAAATACAGTACAAAAATATTTCGTAATGCTAAGTTACATAAAAATAGTATTTTAATTAAATTAATTCAAATCTATAATTAACAAATTAACAAAAAACTAGCTTTAGCAAAATGAGAGACATATAACAATTCCTGTATCTAAGCAAACACTAAACAACCCGTGTAGGTTTTTCAAAAATACTTCACAGAGAAACACATAGAAAAAACACACTATTACCAAAATACAAGTTTGCAAATATATGAAAACAACGTAATGTATGTTAAGCAAGTGCTTAAATCAGATCTCTAGATTTCTCAATGAAATAACAATATCAGCAAACGCTGTTAATTTTCTCTATACAGTTCAATTTAAACTTTTAAATATTTCCGGCTGACAATCACGTTCAGCTTAGCTATAGTGTTATTCAGTTATAAATGTATATCTATCTCCACCTGATATATTAAAAGTAATTATTGTAACATTACAACTAATGAGTATGTGCATAGGGCTGGCAAACTCATCATGTACAAAACTATTCTACCCAACACATCTGTAAAACAAATACCAAAAAACTGCAAGTTCTACACCAGAGTATAAAAAATAGGCATAAGTTTGTAACCGGTAAGGTTAAATATAAATCTGCTCATTGCATTCATGAATAGTAAACAACACGTCACTACCATCTAACACACTACATATTATCCAAAACACAATAGTATAGCATCGAAATGCACTAATTTATAATTAAAACAGTCATACATATCAAGAAAAACAATAGACATCAAATGATGCGTAAAGATGATGATCATAATATAACAACCTCTAATGATCTATGCAATAGAATACATTAACATCTTCTGTCCTAATAAACAAACAAAATAAAAAAGAATCAACCGCAAAAAAAAAAAAAAAATCTCCATAGGTCTTGCCGACATCTCATAAACATTAGGGGTAAAACGTCGAATCATGGTTAGCACGCTGATATGTTCTGCTTGAGAAAACACTCGCTCGGGCACAATGTTGACCTATATTCTTGCCGCTACCGTAAACAGCCGTTAACGTAAACAGGAGCGCTGACCCATATCAAGAAGTCGCCTCTGTTCAAAAAAATACAAATGAAAATTCCATTTTAATGAATGGTGAAATTTACTACGAACAACGGAGAGGTTAAACAAACAATTACCCCGCACTGTGGTTCGTGTGGAAATCTGGTCACCCCACGATGCCATCGACTCTTCCTTTAAGTTCACAACAACGTGCTGCTCTTTCAAAATCAGAAACATAACAAGCAGTAGTATTTGTGACATCATTATCATTGCTACTTTGCTTAATAACAATGCTTCTAGGCTCATGTCGAGCAAAATTAGCATAACTACAATTATTATTTGTTGTTTGATCAAAATATTTATCATCATTTCCTCTTTGTTTGAGACTATTATTATGTCTATAATCCCAGTTAGACTTGTTATGATTAACGTTTCTACTCCGCACAAAAAATCTGTCAGAAAAATTATTGCACGATTGAAAACTCTTCTTGTATTTGTCTGTACCATTATTTTCAAAATTCTCAGAATTAAAATGTTGAGATACATTAACTTGTCTCTTATCTCTCTGAGAAGGAAAATTATTATCATATGAATTTCCTTGGTACTTTCTAACCTTAGAAACATCTCTCCTACAAAAACTCTTTCCATTCTTTTCTTTGACAATATGCTTGTTTACAGTATCATCTGCAGATCTATAAGTATCTTTATCGTTACGCCTATAATGGGTTTCATCCTTGGAACCACTACTTATAACTTTATCCCTTGTTATCATCTTCTGAGAACTTCCACAATCAGTTACTCGTTTAATCCTTAGGCTTTTATCAGGACTGACTGTTACATTATCATTCTCTCTATTACACTTCCGCCAAGATTCGTTGCTATTGGAAGCAGAATCAAAAGACCTTCGAAAGTTATATTTTCCTCGAAAAGATATTTGTCTATCACATCTAACCTTTCTATCTGCTTTTTTTTCCTGTTGGTAAACACCCTTCTGTCTAGTATTGTCAACATTGACAGTAGACCATATTCCGCTGTTTAAAATAACATCGAGTAGACCCTCTACCCTTTTTGTACTTTCTGCAATTTCAACATTTTTGTGTGAAATTTCTTCACTTAATTTCCTATTTAATTTGTCAAATGTCAAAACTTTACTTCTCTCCTCTGTTAACAATCTCTCAATCTTAATCATCTCCTCTCTCTCAGTCGTTAACTCTTCTAATTTGTCTTTCTCATCCTTTTCTTTATTTGCTCTAGTTTGACATGTTTCATTACCTAATTTCTCACATTTCTTATCCTGAACTTTTAATTTGTCATGTATGTCTTTCTTTTCTTTCAGTTGGCTACTGATAATATCATTATCCTCCAACACCTCATGAAGCATATTTATGTAAGTCTCTTTACGAACATTGCTCTCAATCTTTAATATGTCATACATTTCTTTTTTCTCTTGAACTTCCTGTCTGAGATTACCAACTTCGTCATCTTTGTCTTTCACCCGAATTTCCAACTCTTTGTTCTTGTTCAATGCTTCATCTAACGCCGCATGTACTTTAGTAAGTTTCGTGTTTGACTTATCTAACTCATTTGCGAGTTTAGAGACTGTTTCGTGTAGTTTACTCACTTCAGTAGTAACTTTTAAACAATTGTCCCTTTCCCGTAGGGCACTCTGTTTGTTGACTTTTATTTGTTTCTCACTTCCTAATTCCTTTTTCTGCTCATCAGGAATACCGTTGTGGATTATCTTGAATATATTTTGCATTATCTGTCCGTGTTCAAGTTCAATATACTGTTGTAAAAACACACGAAGGTGCTGTAGCAAATCAATCAAATCCTTAGCCATTATTGAATTACAAAGAAGCTTAAAGTTATGTTCAGCAAATAACTTTAGGGATACTGACACATTAACCAACAAATCGTCCATGATCCATACTCCAAGTCTTGGACCTCTCAATCCCTTTTCATCTCTACCTATTAACAATGCACTCTCCAACATAGGCCTTATATCTGCAGGATTATTATCAAAATCCATGGTGATTCAATCACTCAGTTAACTATATATCTATATCAGTATAATTATTAATGTCGCAAGTTTATGTTTCAAGAAGTTCTGACAATTACCCTTCCATTTCACACAGTTCAGTATGTATACCAAAAATATTATTCATAACTTTGTATCATCAATTCCTCTTCCATCTGAGGGAAGTCAACATATATCATACAACCATCAATACTTAGCATCAATACTAAATCCTAATAATATGTCTATATAGAATTAGACAACAAAAACAACAGATTTCAACAGTATAGGAGATGCAAAGCACAGGAAGGCTCGTTGACATAGTTAAGGTGACACAGTTCACACCACAAACATAACTACTTATCTTGAATGAAAATTCTTCTGTTCCTTTCCGTTAACACCCTGGATATCACAAAGTTCAACGGTAAAACAATCGACAACAGAAAGGCATTGGAACTTGACACCTTGATTCCGCTCAGGTCCTCGATTCAGCACGTTACGTGCTAACACACCGCACAGGAAAGCAGGAAATGGGTCACCGTCTGTCAATTTCGTTGAAAGAAGGTACACCACTCGTTCATACTGCCAGATGATTACTTGTACTGGTATACAGACGCCACTGTATATCATGACATCTCATAATCTTGAGTAATAAATTCCTTGACTTGCGAGTTGCGACTTGCGACTTGAGTTAACAGTTCCCAGTTTAACTGATACTGAATAAGTTTTCCCTGGGCCTGGATACAGCTCTCAAATGTGATGTCTGTCTTTCATATACTAACGCCACTCAGGCTACACGCTAACACTTGTGAATTAATATCACGCGAATTTCGCGGGTGTCTGATCCTATAAAACTAGCACACCACTGTTACACCCCCGTAACTTTAATAGGAAAATCCGGGAGGTCATTACTGTTGTACCTCCGTCAAGCACGTGAAAGTCAATCATGGCTATTGTAGGAGTATCGTCATGGCCAATGACTGATACTGATACAAAGGATTGGTGTATGGTACGGTAAGGGTGTCTTATTGAATTATCTGCTAACGTTACTGTTGTGTTGTGGATCTGGTAATGTCTACAGTTGATACCTATATATCCGCCACACAGGCAAACACTGTAGAAGTCTACTGGTAAGCGATGATCAGGTTCTCGATACAGATAGACCACGCCCACTCCGGGGCTATTTCTAAATACGTGTTAAGTTCCCTGTCACACTTGTAATACTAAGTGCGTGTGTTGGTTTAGTCGTTTACACCACAGGTACGTACACAAGAGTCATGGATGGTTGTAAACGACTGGTGACATTTCATATGGGTTTATTCACGTCACAACACATTGATGAAATACACATAGAATACCGTTCACAGCACAACACAAGATATAAATTACCACATAAGAACTGCGCACTCGGCAGCTACAATGATATCATAATACATGGCCTAGAGTACTCATATTAAACTCAGTGATAAGGGTGGAATTAGGATGCCATGCAATGCAGCATAGTACTGACGAAAGCCATTCAAATGTTAACTGACAGTCATGTTAGAAAGTCAATACTCAATAGTTGTATGGAAAACAAATATCATAGCGAAGCTTGATAAATAATACATATAACTTCTGCAACCGTGGTCAGCTGCAGATCCTTAATGTTCATAGACAATAATAATTATTCCTTCCTGATGCTAGCAGATCAGATGTATACAATACGTCCGTTTACTGTCTGCACGTGAGTAGCATACATGGATTACAGGTCAGCTCGACCTTTATAACCTTCCTAAGTCTAACCATCTGACTTGGACGTGATCTCTGATATAACGAATCCTGGAACACAGACAATAGTCTTGTTGGTCTAGAGCGACCCATAGATATATAACTAGTTCAGGTATAAAGATGCCGGTGACTTAATCCTAGTCAAAGTACCTCTCCATTTTGAATCACACAGGCGAGCAAAAAGGCGACAAAATGACGAACCTCTAGATGATAGCCTAAAGTTCGATACAAGAGAAATTACCTTATTTCGGAAAATCAACCATGAACATATGCCTCCAGGCAGGCTTGAATAATACGGGGAAATAGTCTAGTTAGCTAACTAACTCACAAAGACAATGTATTTCCCTCAGAGAATCACAAGACGCAGTCGCGTCCGCTCGCTAATCAGTCCATTTCTCAACTCCCCGACCTGGGCGGAACAACAAACGACAACCAAGTCGAGACATGCGCAGAGTGACAATCTCTGAGTCGCTGTTCACAATAAGACGATTCTAAGAACATTCGAGATAAAAGTCTTACACAGTCGCGCCTTTTATGGACATGAACAGAAGCGTTAAGAAAGGTTTCAAACATCTACAACAGTTGACTGATACTACCAAATAAGGAGATATGGTCACGCTTCGTTCAAGACATTATAGACCGAACGTGTCTCTATACAAGAGGAGGTAAGCTCATAAAAAATAGCAGTATCGATATATCGGGTTCTGTCCCTTTGACCATAAAATATATATAACATGCATTTCAGTCAAATAATGATCATACATACGAAAAACGATCATACAAAGACTTTGGAAAAAAGTAATTATTTGTGCGTAACATTACCGCACCCTCCCGGGAAAAAAAATGAAACATTTTTTTTTTAAATCCTGGAGCCGGAAAAATCTAGGCTCCTAACGCACGTATGATGCGCGGATATACCTAACAAAATAGCTCAACACTTGGAGCGAAACTGAGATCATATCCCAGGTCCTTAGAGAAAAATTTATCTAAGTATACGCGTATATATCCAGGAAGGTGCCACCAACACAAACCACAATGCTGGCAACATCATAATAAAAGTCAAATTATTCTCATACCAATATATGAAATCAAATATATTATTATGATATCATACAATGTGTTGCAAATAGCGGTGTAATATATTAATATACCGCACTATTTTATTACATTATGTAATGCATCAGTAACTAATAAGTAATACATGTGTTGATCTTCGTTGACATAAAACATTCAATAGAAGAAGATGTGGACATCATCCGCTCCCAATCTAGGACAGGACTTGATATACTCAAAGTTCCACAATGGACACAATCTCGCATCTTCAATGATGTGCTGCGAAAATATCAATAACACAAATCTTGAAGACAACTGGTAAATCTTTCAATACAATCCTGAAAATAATTTATTTAAATGTGGCCGAGTGATCTTTTGGCCCGTATATCACTAACTAAGCCTTCTTAGATAATTACATGGTACAATGTTATAAATTCCCCCTCAAAAAAGTGAGAACAAAAAAAATCTACTAACATGTCATTATAACATTGGACTGTATATTAGGAAATATATATATGACAGAAGAATCATGTGGAATCGTGTGGGCATCTGGACAGAATGTCCGCCATTACATTATCCGAACCACGGATAGCTCGAACCGAGAAATGAAATGGTTGAAGAGCTATGGCATAACGAGTGGACCTCGAGCTCTTCAAGTTTTTGCTCTGAATAGCAGTAAGCGCTTTCTGGTCGGTTTCCACAATGAAATGTGCGCCTAGAAGAAATCTTTGTAACTTCAGAATAGACCATACCATAGCCAATAACTCACGGTCTAAAACCGAGTAATTCTTTTCTGCAGCATTTACTTTCCTAGAGATATACATCACCGGATGCAGAGTATCAGAATACTCCTGCATTAGTGCTGCCCCAATCCCAGTTGACGAGGCGTCACTTCGAAGAACAAAAGTCTTCTCAATAGTAGGTAACCTAAGAATAGGTGGAGATGAAAATAGGTCTTTAACCTGGTCCAATGAGGATTGACATTCTTTTGACCAGCGGATCAAATTAGGCGACCCTTTCTTCAATAAAGTAGAAAGCGGTGCCATAATGGAGGACAGATTTGGAATGAATCGTCCGTAGAATTGGATCAAACCTAATAGACTCCTTACTTGTTTCTTTGTCTTAGGGACCGAAATGTTAAGTATTTTTGAAACATTGTGGTCCTCTGTCTTTAAAAGACCATGACCAACACGATGACCTAGGAAAGAAATCTCACTAAATCCTATAAAGGCTTTAGAGGGTTTTGCAGTCAAGTTATACTCGCGAAGAGTAGACAGTAATTCGTATAAACCCAAATAGTGATCTTCCCAGGAATCACTAAATAGACAGATATCATCTAGATATGCTATGACATCTGTACGATATGCGAGAATTCGCCGCATCATGCGTACGAATGTAGCAGGGGCGTTCATAAGACCAAAAGGCATGAAATTCCATTGGAATAAACCCCTAGGTGTAGAAAAAGCTGTAAAAGGTTTGGCACGTTCAGTTAGCGGGACTTGCCAATAACCTTTAGACAAATCTAGTTTGGTAAAGAATCTAGAATTAGAAAGTTTATTGAGTAGCTCTTCTAATGAAGGCATAGGTTCAGCGTCGAACTTCGTAACTTGGTTCAATTTGCGATAATCTACGCAAATGCGAATGTTATTATCCTTCTTTCGAACAATAACCATAGACGAAGAGTATGCTGAAGTGGATGGTTCAATGATTTCCAAACGTATCATTTCATCCAATTCTTTTTCGACTTGAGACTGGAAATGGATAGGTATTGGATAGGGTCTGACTCTGATAGGATTATGATCAGTTAGCACAATGTCATGTTCAATGACATGTGTGTGTCCCGGGATGTCTGTAAGAACATCCTGAAATGTTTGCAACATCGAAGAAACTTGTCGATGTTCCTCAGCGGAAAGATTTGGAGAAACGGTCACGTTTTTTCCAAGATTCCGTAGAATAAAGTGGGACCATAGAAAGAGGAAGATTGACATCAGAAAAAGTAGTTTCCTCATCCTGTATAACTGACAGCGATGAGTATTGACCATGAGGTACTTGAGAATTGTCCGTTGCCTGGAAAATAGGCTGCAAATAGTCTGGTCTTTCATGAAATTCCGTGAGCATATTTATGTGGAAAGTTTTATGCTTTCCATCAATATCGACAACATAGTCGACATCAGAAATTTTGGAGACTATTGCATATGGACCTTTCCATGCAATTAGAAGTCTGTTCTCCCTTGAAGGAAGTAGAACGAGAGCTTTGTCACCTGGACAAAGTTGTCGTAGACATCTATTCTTATTCGCAAACTGCCTTGCCTTTTCTTTAGCAAATTCGGAAGACGAAGTTGCTAGTCTGCATGCCTCAATGATTTTTTTCCTAAGAGCAATGACGTACTCATAAGAAGACTGAGTCTCATCGCTAATATTATCGGCAGTGATTAGATCGTGAAGTAAAGACATAGGGCCGCGCGGTTGCGCGCCAAAGACAAGTTCAAAAGGGGAAAACCCCGTATGTTCATTGGGGACCTCTCTATACGCAAAGAGAGCCGCGGGTAAGACCCTGTCCCAATCCTGAGGATGATCCTCAGTTATTTTACCCAGTAAAGTTTTTAGAGTCCTATTTAAACGTTCGACCAACCCATTAGACATTGGGTGATAGATACTGCTGAGAGACCTTTTTATATGTAGCATAGACATTACCTGTGACATAGTGTCTGATATAAGTTGAGTGCCATGGTCTGACAATATTTCTCCGGGAAAACCCAAGCGAGAAAATATCAGCCAAAGAGCGTCTGCGATATCAGCAGTTGAGATGCTCTTGAGAGGTATTGCCTCTGGCCAACGTGTGCACATATCGACACATGTAAGAATAAATTGATGCCCTCTAGCCGACTTAATTCTAAAAGGACCGATAATATCTATTGCCATTTTTTGAAAAGGGCGAATTGGAATGTCAGCAGCCTGAATAGGCGCAGCATGTCGTGGTCCTTTAGATTTGACCTCCTGACATACTTTGCAAGAGCGACAGTACATTCGTATGTCCTTGCTTACAAATGGCCAAAAGAAAGCCGCAAGAACTCTCGACTTTGTACGGGAAAAACCCATATGTCCAGCACATTGCGAGTCATGAGCATGTTGCAATATTTGCACCCTCATGCTCTTAGGCACAAGAATTTGTGAATGAGTGGATGTAGTCGAGTCTTGTACCATACGTACAAGTACGCCGTTCTTCATAGAAATCCAAGATTTTCTATTAGTATTTTGATTAGGATCACCTTTTTTTGCTAGAATGAAGAATTTTTGTAACGACGGATCTTCTTCTTGCAATTTGATAAATGAGTCACGTGTAATAGTCAAGTGACTATTTTGTTCATTTACTTCATCATTATTAGTTAATGAAGTTTGAGGTGGATCCAGAGCATGTGCTCTTGTGACCACCGTATTGGTAGCTTCAATGTTTTGCTCTTCCCAAACAGCAATCTGCTGTGGGGTACATTCCCTAACTCCGTGAATACGACCAATAATAAGGTCCGCAATAGGGTTTGGAAGTAGACACGCGTGGACCTCTCCCGTGAAGAAAGGAGTAGCAATATGTATTATGGCAGTAGGATATTTTTCCAACGTGCCACCAAATGTGACACATTTGATGACCTTTCCTGTAGCACAGAATGGATCTACAAGAGATTGCCTAACCCCGACAGTAGTACATCCAGAATCAAACAACACCGAGACTGGATTACTATTTACAAGCCCCTTATGTAATATAAGAGAACCTCTCCCATCATGAGCAACATTAGCAGGAAGAGCGGGCAAAGGATGACCACAGCTTAGAGTACTAATGGTTTTCGGATCAAATAAAGTACTGCATTGGATACATTTATTTGCCCTACCAAAGTCAAAAGATGAGCATCCGATAGCATTATGGTCTTTATCATTATTAACCTGTTTATCTGCTCCCTGAGATTCTTGTTGAACAGAGTTTGTCTGTTGATATCTTTTTCTCTTCTGTTGCGATCTACCGCGACCATTATTGCTTCTGCAATTATCATTAAAGTCCCTACTGTAATTTTTATCCTGGTTTGCGTTCCAGTTTCCATAACTGTCATTACCATCTCTATGCTGTTGAGAACCTCTATTATCTTGGTATTGAGGTCTCTGCAAATAATATTTTTCCTCTATACCGATTACCTTTATGAAAATTTCTAAAGTTACCGGGAATAGAATACCGTGTAATATTAGGTTGTCTCCAGTTCTGGGAAGAAGAATCTCCCTGAAATTGATTACCATGGTTCTGGGCATAATTACGGTTACTCTTTTTATTGAAATTTTGCTGGCTACCCTGAAATTTACGCATAAAATTCGGGCCATAAGGTGCTGCCGAAGCAACTGGCAGACCTTCTTTTACCTTAGAGTTGCTAATGGTTATGTGAGGATGTGCAGTAACATACTGGCTACAGTATTCTTCCATTTCTTTTATATTTTTAGGCTTACGCTCATGAAGAAAAGAAAGAAAAGCTTCATTAACAGAAGACATAACCTTGTCTCTAAGAAGTAAGTCCATGAGGGCTTCAAATGTACTTTCTGTCTTAGAAAGCTCAACCCATCGTAAAAAAGTAAGACGTATGCCTGAGATGAATTCTGAGAATTCAACTCCAGTTTCTGGTAACATGTTTTTAAATTTAAGACGATATCCGTCTTCGTTAAGTTGGTACTTCTTTAACAATGCCGCCCTGACAACCTCATAGTTGTTCTTGTCAGGCACATCTACCATACCCAACAAAGTCAAAGCATCACCTCTAAGTATCTTGGACAGATGATAAACATATAATGTTTTATCTATATTATGCACCTTACATGCACTTTCAAATCTATCTAGATAAAATGTTATATCATCAATTGAAGCATTGAATGCTGGTAAATTAAGCTTGAAATCAACAGCATTAGACTTATTAGCAGATGATACCTTATTAGCATCATTAGCATTACTAGATAACTTCAACTTTTCTAACTCCAAAGCTAAGAGTTTTTTCTTCATGTTCCATTTTTGCTTTTCTCTCATCAGACTCTCTTTGTAACCTTCTTTCCTCAGCCTCAGCCTGTAACTTTTTTTCTAATCTTTTATTTTCAGCCTCTATTTCAAGTCTCTTATTTTCAGCTTCTTTTTCAAGTCTCTTATTTTCAGCTTCTTTTTCAAGTCTCTTATTTTCAACCTCAGCCTGAAGTCTCTTCTCCTGAGATTCTGCTTCTCTTTTTTGTTTTTCCATTTCCATTTGTAATCTCTTTTCATCTACCTGCATCTGCAGTTTTAAATTTTCAGCATCTATTCTCTTTTGTTCAGTTAGTTCTTTCATTTTCTTTTCCTCCGACTTCAATGCCTTGGCATATTGAACAGACGCAAATTCTTCTAATTTATCACCTGTCTTCCCAAGGGCTTTACCCTGCTCAATAAAGTACTCAAATGTAGACATGATGTCTAAAATGTGAGTACAGAACCTGAAATAATTAATTATCTTATTTCAATCTTAATAGCAACAAGACTTAATAAAGTGCTTGTATAATTACTATGTTTACTCCAATCTCTGTGGGAAACAAGACTTAACACCAATTTGTATTATCAGTTGTACAATAATATCACAAGTCACCTCTTAATTATCAGTGCACTACCCAAATCAGTGCATAACCATCAGTTATTTATCATAACTGCACTACAATAGTGCATAAGGAAAAAACCATCAGCTAGTTATGATAAGTGCACTATAGATCAATAGTGCATGAGCATATATGTAACAATAGTGAAAGCTAACTATGCAAGAACTATGCAAACAATAACAAGACAATGTAAACAATAACAAAGTACCAACAATGTAAACAAAACAAAGATCAAAGTCAATGAAAACAATAACAAAGATCAGAGTCAATGTAAACAATAACAAAGATCAACGTCAATGTAAACAATAACAAAGATCAGAGTCAATGTAAACAATAACAAAGATCAAACAATACGAAAACATTCGCATAAGTCAAATAAATAAACAGCGAAACTAAAAAGAATATGATGACAGAATGCGAAGATATGACAAACAAATGACGCTACAGTATATACACAACAATTTACGTGAAGAACTGAATAATAGAAAAGAGGAGACCTACAAATACAAACAATTGAAATCGAAACTAAAAAAACAGAAAGAAAGAGAGAAACAAAAAAAATATACAAAAAAAACGAAAATAAAGCACAACTCGTCACAACTAAACAGATATAGCAACGATTGTCGCTAGCAAATTTCACAGTAGGAAATTCGCACAGTCCCTAACGAAAACGCTAACAGTAGAACCTCTGTGGCGTGGTATCATCTACTGAAAGACACCGCCCAACCGAGAAAACCCGCTGAAATATAAACATATAAATACAAATCCAAATAACATATAACATGTAAACATATAAAGAGTGCGAAAAATGTGATAGACAGAAGGCTCAGTTAGAACATAAGGGCACAGTTCACAAACAAAACAGGCCACTTAACTTCTATGTATCCACAACGTCAGCACAGTTCAGAACAGGATGTGATCAGCATTCTTAGGACAATGATCCAACGTTGATCCATATCTGCTCTCGTAAACTGCCATGACGAAGGAAATGAGCTTCTAACAGGAAACAGCTTATGACAGGAAACAGCTTCTGAACTTGACCTTCTGAATCTGCAACAGTAATTCTGAGACCGGAACAGTTGTTACGGCACTTGTCCTTCTTCTCAACAGATCAGGAAATCCATTCGCTCGGTACTTGTCATTCTATTTGTAGACAAACTTCAATCCCGCCGCGCAGCGCCGGGTACTCTCAAAATATCAACAACTGTCAGTACTGCTGCGTCTTTCAAAAAATTTCATCAAAGGTGATGAATAGCAACTGCAATGCTGTCTTGTAGTCTGCTCATGATGTCTGCGTTTGGTGACCACCTTGAGAGTTTGTACCAGAAAAAACCAACTATTGGCCACCATGAATTGATAAGGGGTGGAATAGGATGCCGTCAAATTACCACCTCTATCGACACCAGGTATTACAATGCAAGATGTGGGTGTCTTATCTGGTTTAGATTGTTGCTGTGTGTGTGTTGCAGTAGAACAGTTCAGGGTACACCACAGGCAACATGACGTGTAGAGTCATAGAAATGGTAACTTCGCTTTAGGTTTATACCATTTATTGCACGCCACAAAACAGTCATGATACTTATGTTATCATCGGCATAGTACAACGAATGCAGCATTCAAACTCATGTTAACTGACAGTCATGTAGAAGTCAATACTCAATAGTTGTATGGAAAACAAATATCATAGCGAAGCTTGATAAATAATACATATAACTTCTGCAACCGTGGTCAGCTGCAGATCCTTAATGTTCATAGACAATAATAATTATTCCTTCCTGATGCTAGCAGATCAGATGTATACAATACGTCCGTTTACTGTCTGCACGTGAGTAGCATATATGGATTACAGGTCAGCTCGACCTTTATAACCTTCCTAAGTCTAACCATCTGACTTGGACGTGATCTCTGATATAACGAATCCTGGAACACAGACAATAGTCTTGTTGGTCTAGAGCGACCCATAGATATATAACTAGTTCAGGTATAAAGATACCGGTGACTTAATCCTAGTCAAAGTACCTCTCCATTTTGAATCACACAGGCGAGCAAAAAGGCGACAAAATGACGAACCTCTAGATGATAGCCTAAAGTTCGATACAAGAGAAATTACCTTATTTCGGAAAATCAACCATGAACATATGCCTCCAGGCAGGCTTGAATAATACGGGGAAATAGTCTAGTTAGCTAACTAACTCACAAAGACAATGTATTTCCCTCAGAGAATCACAAGACGCAGTCGCGTCCGCTCGCTAATCAGTCCATTTCTCAACTCCCCGACCTGGGCGGAACAACAAACGACAACCAAGTCGAGACATGCGCAGAGTGACAATCTCTGAGTCGCTGTTCACAATAAGACGATTCTAAGAACATTCGAGATAAAAGTCTTACACAGTCGCGCCTTTTATGGACATGAACAGAAGCGTTAAGAAAGGTTTCAAACATCTACAACAGTTGACTGATACTACCAAATAAGGAGATATGGTCACGCTTCGTTCAAGACATTATAGACCGAACGTGTCTCTATACAAGAGGAGGTAAGCTCATAAAAAATAGCAGTATCGATATATCGGGTTCTGTCCCTTTGACCATAAAATATATATAACATGCATTTCAGTCAAATAATGATCATACATACGAAAAACGATCATACAAAGACTTTGGAAAAAAGTAATTATTTGTGCGTAACACTCAGCGTTCTAAAGAATCCTCAATAACAATCCTCTCACAGGAGCTATCATGATTCATGGCCTAAAGTACTCTTATTAAACTCAGCGCTATAAAGAATCCTCAATAACAATCCTCTCACGGGAGCTATCATGATTCATGGCCTAAAGTACTCTTATTAAACTCAGCGCTATAAAGAATCCTCAATAACAATCCTCTCACAGGAGCTATCATGATTCATGGCCTAAAGTACTCTTATTAAACTCAGCGCTATAAAGAATCCTCAATAACAATCCTCTCACAGGAGCTATCATGATTCACGGCCTAAAGTACTCTTATTAAACTCAGCGCTATAAAGAATCCTCAATAACAATCCTCTCACAGGAGCTATCATGATTCATGGCCTAAAGTACTCTTATTAAACTCAGCGCTATAAAGAATCCTCAATAACAATCCTCTCACGGGAGCTATCATGATTCATGGCCTAAAGTACTCTTATTAATCAAGACTCCTCACACAGGAGATAATGGCCTTTAAAGACTGCACACTGCAGTTATAAACATTTCCACAATCATCAAAACTGCAGTTTCATACTACGCTGTACCCACAGCGAAAAATCCGTCGACATTTTAAATTCAGCACTGTACAGGCCTTTCACACTTCCCAAAAACACTGTCTTCCTACCCGGTCAAAACGCCCGGAACACTCTCCCCAGATAACACACTCGTCCCGCTCAAAAGCAGTCACGAGACTTTTTCACTGTTCACACAACACAAACAATTGAGGGCTAGCAGCGAGCTTCTCTCACCCAACTCAAAACAATACAGAATAAATATATCAGCGCTTTTCACGCTGTCTGTAATCTGTCTCTCGAAACTGTCACGAGATACTCTCTAAATAATTCGATAGCTACAAGCAAACAAGTGCTCCAACTCAGAATCTATCTTGGCTACTAATTTACCCAGATTTACGCCCCTTACACCAATTCTATTCTTAACACACGGGTCCTCACTGTCAATTATTTACCCAGCATTTGACACCACCTTTTGGTGTCAACATAAAAAACTCACAGCTCTGAAATAAAGTATTGGTTTAGGTTCAGAACCTTACCTAAGGAGCCACTTCTACACGTAACAATTTACAATAACACCACTTAGACAGGGTCAGATCTCTCTGACCATACAACACATCTTACCAAGCTGGTTTCACATAGGATAAGTTCTCCCAGACTACATATTCCGAAATATGTTTATTAGCTTCCTGCCATAGAATAGGATAGGTGATATGTTCCACTGATCTCAACACTTGATCTGTCCTTCCTAGTCCTTGCTGGAGTTTATATATATTGTTTGTCCCTAGACCCTGAACTAGGGCGGGGGGTCTAGAGCAAATCCTTACTTGTTGTAAGGCTAGATTTCGATATGGCAGTATCAAATCACTCGAAACATTAAACAATATTTATAATATACAAAGAAATAATTTCAATCTTACCAGATTATGAATAAAGAACACAGAAATGCTAGCAAAACTCAGCTGAGCTGCTGGCTATAGTATGGCGTCCCTGAACTTATTTCAATTTACTTCATTGGAAATCACCACACTTAAAATTTACTGTGTCTATCACTGGACAACTATTGAGGAATGGCAAAAAAAAAAAAAAAAAAAAAAAAAAAAAAAAAAAAAGCGCGTCTGAGCGCTGATAATATGATTGTCTGTGGCCAATCAATGCCTTGTGTTTTTTTTCAAATTCAAATTTCCTACACTAAAGTCATTTCAGTCATGCTTCAGTCAAGTATGGATTTTTATCTGTTAGTCCGTCCGTCTCTACTTGCGTTTTCACAAAAAACGTACTTGGTTTTTGAACCAACCTATCCGTCCCCTCTACAAATTTTGTCTTTAAAGTTATTTTTAGCCACAGCTCCCACCAATGTCCCTCTCTTTCATTCTAACTAGATTTGGACACTTGAGTCTCAAGGTCGTGGTTTTTGTGCAAATTAGTGACATGTTTGATTCAATGCAGTCTTTCGCTGATGTGAACAACACAGTCTTTTGTCAATGTCTTCATTATTATCTATCCGTCTGTATAAATAAAAGCATATTATTTCACTGCTCAAAATGGGCCATCCGGCCAGCTAATTTTTATATTCCTAACATTAGTATTAAGAAAAAGTTACTTTTTTAATTTTGTAATATTTCAAGCATCTGCGTTGTAATGCTTTTGCCGCTGAATTCAAATAAAAGGCTTGGTATCGCATAAGCGTCCCTTTCCGTACCTCGTGTCAATTTGGGGACGTGACTTTTCCTCCGTTCCCCCCCCCCATTGCATCTTCTAAGCCTTGCTAGTCTCACGCAATTTTTCAGTCTTATTTTTTTCCTTTTTGATCCGCCGTTCTCATCCCGTTCAAATGGTAACCGTTCTAGCAATTTAATTTCCATGGCGGGTGATGACCCGCGGCGTGGGCGATCATGCCTTCTAGTAACTTACGCATTCTTTTTATCCCTACATTTTATCCTTTGGAGATATTTTTACGTTGTATCACTGTTAATTTTATGACACTGTAAATGGGTACATGACTATGATCTTTGAGTTAAGGAAGGAAAAGGCTGGACCTAGTACAGTGAAGTCTATAACATTTCACTCCCCTACAGAAGTCTCTGCTATGGGACCCTATTATTATCGTTGTTATTTCTGCCCATGCAATTTTAACTTCTCTATTCTCTCACCACCTCTCTTTATTTCTTCTAATTATCTTTCAAATATATATTTCATGTTATTCTCTTTCAGTGAAAGGGTTCCCTGGACAATGATAAGAAAGTATAACTGTAACAAATCACCGAAAAAATTTACCATATTTTTTTTACTGTGAAGGACGAAGGTTCTAACATCCTGCTGTCAGGATAACAAGATCACGAACAAAGTACTGTATTTATCAGATCTAATTTGCCGTTAAAGTCAGTACATTCGACATAATCTACTTTAACTTCAGCGGTTACTGCTACACCGCAGTCAATTTTTGTCCTGAATCTTCTTTACAAAAATTGTAGTTGCACTAATTAAACGTGATCTATTACTCACTGAGTCTGGCTATAATAGCCATCTACTTTCGATTTTTTTTTAAAAACGAATCTTCATTTTTGGTACTTTACAAAATGTCACCTTTTTTTAACTATCAAATGTCTAAAGTCACAAGTATCAGAAGTGATTTTACTTACTTTGTTACATTTTACTTTTATGCTGTTAAAGCGGTGTGGGGAGACTCTAAAGTTAAAGTTAGTTGCTTATCCTTTACAGGACGTGGCAATCAACCCCAGCTTTTATTGGCTGTTTTTGATTTATTCTAGGCAATTTTTTCAGCAGTAGTTTGCCATTGCTTTCTGAACGGTACGGCGCTTATGCCATTGTTAAAAATCCACACAAAGCGATCTGCTACCAAACCGCCTGCAGCAGGTTTCGAACCTGGTATATCTGGATTATGAAACTGCGTTGATATCCATTAAGCCACAGACTCTAGAGGCGTTTATATGGTCATCTAAAAGTAGTCCCACAGCAGATAATACCGTAGGGGTATGAAGTGTTAGAGACTCTAGAGGCGTTTATATGGTCACCTAAAAGTAGTCCCACAGCAGATAATGCCGTAGGGGTATGAAGTGTTAGAGACTCTAGAGGCGTTTATATGGTCACCTAAAAGTAGTCCCACAGCAGATAATGCCGTAGGGGTATGAAGTGTTAGAGACTCTAGAGGCGTTTATATGGTCACCTAAAAGTAGTCCCACAGCAGATAATGCCGTAGGGGTATGAAGTGTTAGAGACTCTCGAGGCGTTTATATGGTCACCTAAAAGTAGTCCCACAGCAGAAAATACCGTAGGGGTATGAAGTGTTAGAGACTCTAGAGGCGTTTATATGGTCACCTAAAAGTAGTCCCACAGCAGATAATGCCGTAGGGGTATGAAGTGTTAGAGACTCTCGAGGCGTTTATATGGTCACCTAAAAGTAGTCCCACAGCAGATAATGCCGTAGGGGTATGAAGTGTTAGAGACTCTAGAGGCGTTTATATGGTCACCTAAAAGTAGTCCCACAGCAGATAATGCCGTAGGGGTATGAAGTGTTAGAGACTCTAGAGGCGTTTATATGGTCACCTAAAAGTAGTCCCACAGCAGATAATGCCGTAGGGGTATGAAATGTTAGAGACTCTAGAGGCGTTTATATGGTCACCTAAAAGTAGTCCCACAGCAGATAATGCCGTAGGGGTATGAAGTGTTAGAGACTCTAGAGGCGTTTGTATGGTCAATTAAAGGTAGTCCCACAGCACATAATGCCGTAGGGGTATGAAATGTTAGAGACTCCATTATGTCTTGTTCAGCCTTTCATGAGGTTAGGTGACCAGTTCCCTTCCTCGCCGCCTTTTGCTTGTCCTATCTCAAGAGCACCGTCAGGCATCCATTTACAGCTGGGTAAACTGAAGCGTGATTCTTACTATGAAGCGAGAAGAAAGCGCTATAACCGCCAAACCAATCTACTTAAGAGTACTTAGTTACTTTTTATTCTTTCTGTCTACTTGTGTCGTTAAGCGGCGTGGGGAGACTCCAGAGGTGTATATCATCATCATCATTTTCCTTGTCGCTCCCTATGGAGCAGCAGGTCCCCTTGCAGGAAGTCTGTACAAAGCATGCTCTTGCAGCAGTAGGTTCTGTAGCAATTTGTTTTACCTGGTGAACTTGCCAACCTTATGTCCAACCTCATATTAGTGCCTTGTACAACGTGCCTGACATAGCACAAACTTCTCAACCATTCCGGTCTTGACCCTCTCTCTATCTCAAGCGTTGCCTTGTTTCGTTTTGAAGTTCTGCCTTATTTGTCAACTTCCATGTATCTCTGTATCTATTTTTTTTTTTACTCTAAGCTTCTGGAATTTGCTTTTATTGCTGGGTAATTTCTTTTCTTGCGCAGAATTTACTCGATCAGTTTTCATCTTCTTTTGTGTGCTTCTACTTCGTTCACCCTCAGATGTCAACTTGAATAAGTTCAAAGAAAGCAGTGGTCAACCTGAGGCTGTTGATATCTCCGTAGATTTTCTCCAGGAATGGTACTGGTGATGGCCATATGCGTTTTCTCTGTTCCTCATATGTTGGGCACATTTGAAGCAGATGTTCAGCAGTCATTTTATCGGTAACTCAGTCACACTCATCAGTAGTTCCTATCTTTAATTTGTTGAATAGATGGTATCCCAAATGACCTGTGCGAAGTCTGAAGATTACCACTTGTTCACTTCTGCTGAGCTGGTAATACGGATCATTTTTTGTGTGGCCTGGATGCTCTTCTTCCCACTTGTGCCTGTACCTGCGCTTGATAAAATTCTTGGCCTCCTCATAAGTTATATTTGTGTCAAGTTGAGGAAGCTTTCCCCATTCCTTTGCCAATCTGTCAGCCTCTTCATTTCCAGGGATGTTGCAGTGAGAAGGGATCCACTGTATCACGACTCATTTGTATTGCTGACATAGTCTGCGAAGTGTTACTCTTAGGTCATCCAGTTCAGCATTACTTTGGCTTTTCAGCGTTGTAATCACTGACAGTACATCTGAGAAGATAGCTACTGTTCTCTCTGAGCTTTCTTCTGTCATTAGAATTTCTGATGCAGTTTTTAAGGCCTCTGCCTCTGCTCTGAAGTTACTTGAAAATTTCCCTGTTGCGACTGCTATCTTTTTTTGTGTGCCATTGCTTAAGTTCAGGAAGACTCCTCCACCCCCATCTTCTGTTGCATTAGTTGCTGATCCATCTGTGTATGCATGGATCCAGGTGTTGCTTGGGTAATGGTTCTCTATATATTTTGTGGTTAGGACTCTCCTTTCTGTTTCATTTTGGCTGTTCTTTCTCTCAATACCAGGAACGTTTTCTATTATTTCAGGGAAGCATTGTTGTTTCCAAATTGGTACCTTGTTTGCAGTACATATTGGCGTAGTTGTTGATATTGCGTGTATGGGGTCTTCTCTCATCTTTGTTTTGACTGTCTCTACAAAGTTGCTTCGCTTCAGTCTTCCCCTTCCAAGTGCAGTCTTTGATATCTTACAATATTATACATTGGTATACTTGTTATGTTCGCAAATATTTTGTAAACAAAATAGATATTTTTTAGTGCTTAAGGGAAAGTCATTATTGAGTTACTCCCTTGAAAGTTGTGCCGTCTCTTTCGATCGAACTCCGCGGATGAATCCAGTTTTACTGCGATTTATTCTTTGTTTGGGTAGTAATAGATTGTTCTTGCTTCAGAATATCTATGGCCTGAATTTATGTGTATTGTTTGGCTGAGTAGGACGAGTCTGTCTTATATCTGTATATCTTTACATATCTAAGTCGAACTATATGTTCTTTTGTCTCTAGAGAGGTCAAAGGCTGTTCGGCGGATGTGTCTCTAGAGAGGTGTGTTTTGGCTTCGCCCTGATCATGGGGGCTGTGTTTTGCTATGTCGGCTTGTCGCCGGGAAAAAGTGATCTCTATATTTATGGGGAAAGTGATAGTCGTCTAGACCTATCGTGTATGCTTTACCCCAGTGTTTATTCTTATTGCCAAGGAATGGCAGAATCATATTTCTGATACGCAGGTAATAAAAGATACTCTTTTGAACTCTCGTACGAAGCCACCGTTTTTCGATAGGTATGACTTGTACATCTGAGAGGATGCATTTAACTAGATGGAAAACGACTCTGATTCCTAGCAGCACTATATCCTGTAGAATGCAGTCAATTGTATCATGATAGAATCTACAGAGCAATGAAACATTTAATGAATGACTAACTTTAAGACAGATTCATTATCTGTATCCAAACGTGAGTGACAGCTCACGAGAGAAGCCATCTTGTAAAAACATTTAGTGACTTTCAAGAAGAGAAAAGGGATGCCCGTATTATCGCTTGATTAGTCCAGAGATCACTGCTACACATGAGAACCCATTGCTAGCGGTTCAATTTGATTATATGGAAAAATCTGTGCTGGACATTATGTTAAGGAATCTTCACTAGACGAGATTAGGTCTAGAAGTCATCTTGGATATTGTTTATAATCTGACGTGCTTTGTCAGTAAACTCAGATGATATATATATGGGCAATACTGAGTGCTTGGCTATTGACAGTCCATTATACTATTATTCTACATGAGTGCCCATGTAACATTGCAAGACCATTTATCCACTGTACCATGATGTATTATGCCAACCTGTGATTTGTCACTATCTGTGCTGTCGAGTGTGTACGTCCAATTAAACTGTAGTAAAGGTACACAGTCGTTGGTGTCGATGACTTCCAGCCATACATGAGTGTGAGAAAAGAACATTTGTCAACACCACGAACTCTTCCTATCATTCGCATATTACACACTCAATCTATGTCTACACACCACTGCGTAGGTCAAGTTGACATTCCATACTCAAACCACGAGCAACACAACAACACAGTATTTAACTCTGGTGATGTTCGAGTGAGCTTCAGATTTTTCAGCATGTCTCTTGCTCAGGGCAAGGGTCTTGTATTAAAAGAGTTTATCAACTGATGATGACGTCTGTCTCCCAAAGAAAGATCTTATCAACTGGTGGACCAGCTTTCTGGGTTTGACCTCGCAGAAGTTCAGAAGTCAACAGATTACCGATACCAGACCGTTTCCTGTGGCTAATACGACACACTTGCAGTATTGGTTTGCTCTTTGTCAACACTTCGTCACGTGACCTGTCAAGTGAATGCAGTATGTAGGTCAGCGTTGTTGACATTTGTACATTAGACATTACAGAGTTTCACAGAACAGTTGGATCAATTCTTGTCAATATTAACAGGAAGACAGTATTATTGAACTAAGAAGTCCTATTTTCATCGATGGATCTTCTTGTTTTCTATATATGAACTTTAATATTTAAGGCCAGAATGTTTAATTGAATAAAGTGGCAGTTTGTTTATTTTCATAAGAATAACTTTGCCATTACTGTAAAACTGAGCCTATTTCGCAACACATACTATCATACACATAATTTATATATTTATGTTTACATGTTATTTATTTGTACAGTATGTTAGTTTATATGTCAGCGGGTTGTGTTTAAGGTTGGGCGGAGTCCTCACAACAGAATATCCCACGTCATAGAGGGTCCGTTGTGGGCGTTTTCTTTAGGTGCAATTTCCTTAATTGGAAATTTGCTTGCAACAACTAGTTGCTATTTGTGTTAGCTGTGAAGACTGTAATTATTGTTATTTTTGTAATATTTCTTTGTTCTTTAGTTTTGTTTGGATTTGTTTGTAATTTGTTGGTCTACCCTTTTCTATCTTTCAGTTCTATTCACAATTTATATTCATATACTGTGACGTCATTTGTGTTGTTATCCCTTGCAGATTCAGTGATTATTTTCATTGATTTCCCTATTTGATTTATTTGATTTCTGCAAACGTTTTCGTATTGTCAGTCCTATTTGTACTTTATGTATTCTGTTGGTTGACATATGTTTTATATAGGTATATTTCATAAGACACTATTGCCTGTGCACTGCACTTGGATTATGGTATAAACCAGTACTTGATTATTATTACTGTTATACAAGACCTTATTAAGGCTTGTGACCCACAGATATTGGGATAGTATATGATTAATCAAGTCATTAAGAACTTGTGGTATTATTATTGTTTCAAGTGATTAGTATTATTGTTAGACATCATGTCTACATTAGAATACTTCATTACACAAGGGAAATCCCTTGATAAAACTGGTCAACAATTAGAAGAATGGGCAGTTGCTCAATATGACAAAGCATTAGCTGCAGAAGAGAGAAAAGCTGCTGCAGAAGAGAGAAAAGCTATGGCTGAAGAGAAAAGATTAGAAAGAGAAGCTGAGGCTGCTGCTGAACAAAAGAAATTGCAGATGCAGGTGGAGCAAAGGAGATTTGAAGCTGAACAAAAAAAATAAGAAAGAGAAGCTGCTGCTGAACAAAAAAGATTAGACAGTGATGCTGAACAAAAAAGATTAGACAGTGATGCTGAACAAAAAAGATTAGACAGTGATGCTGAACAAAAAAGATTAGACAGGGAAGCTGAACAAAAAAGATTAGACAGGGAAGCTGAACAAAAAAGATTAGACAGGGATGCTGAACAAAAAAGATTAGACAGAGAAGCTGAAGAAAAAAAAAAAGCAATAAGAGAACATGAATTTGAGTTAGAGAAATTGAGATTGACAAGTATGAGTAATGTTAATCAGGCATCTAGTGGTAATGGTAAACCTTCTACTTACAAGGTTAAGGTTCCACCGTTCAATCAGTCCAGTGACGATATTACATTCTGGCTGGATAGATTTGAACGTTCTTGTCGTACACATAATGTGGATAAATCACAATACGCTAATCAATTAGCAGAAAACTTGAAAGGTGAATCTTTGACTAGATTATGCCTTGTAGGAGAAGCAGATAAGGATAATTATGATGTCATTAGGGCGGCTTTGATAAAGAAATACCAGCTAAGTGAGGAAGGCTATCGCCTTTTATTTAAGACGATGGTGCCTGAGACAGGTGTAGAATTCTCAGAATTCACTGCAAAGGCACGTCTCACAGTTGATCGTTGGATTGAGCTTTCCAAAACAGAAAAAACGTATGAAGGACTTATGGATTTGTTGCTCAGAGATAAGATTATGTCATGTGTTAACAAACCATTCCTGGAATTTATACATGAGCGTAAACCCAAATCTCTAAAGGAAATGGAAGAATATTGTTCCCAATATGTCACTGCACACCCCGACGTGACTTTTGGCAACACTAAGATTAAGGAGAGTATGCCAGTTGCTTCAGCAACACCATACAATCCCAATCATTCACACAGATTTCAGGGACCTCAAAACAGATTTGATAAAAAAGGTAACCATAATAGTTATCAAAACCAAGGTAACCAATCATTTCAGGGTTCTTCTTCAAAGAACTGGAGACGAGCTGATAGCTCTCGACACAGGGGTGGTCATAATTATAGGAATTTCCGTAGAGGAAGTAATTATAGAAACTATCCGGGTTATCCGTCTTGGAGTCAACAAGATCATAATTACAGAGATACTCATTATAATGAATATGATAATGGTAACCAAGGGAACTATGACTCAAACCCAAATAGGGGTTACAATAGAGGTAACAATAACTACAGAGGTGATAATAACCGAGGTAGATCTCAAAACAAAAGACATAAACCACATTTTCAGGCAAACTCTGCACAACAAGAGTCCCATGAAGCCTATAAACAGAGTAAAGATAATAATGATGCTAGTAATATGGCATGTGCCGCTTTTGATTTTGGGAGAGCATCTCAGTGCCCCCAATGCAAAACATTATTTGAGCCAACCACAGTGTCTACTTTAAGCTGTGGCCATCCTCTTCCTGCTCTTCCTGCATCAGTCGCGCATGATGGAAGAGGTTCTCTTGTCTTACATAAGGGTTTAGTAAATAACAATCCAGTCTCTGTGCTATTTGATTCTGGATGCACCACAATTGGTGTTAGGCAGTCACTCGTAGATCCTTCCCGTGCCACTGGACAAGTAGTCAAATGTGTAACATTTGGCGGCACATTAGAGAAATACTCTACTGCTATCATTAGGATTGCTACTCCTTTCTTTACAGGAGATGTACACGCATGTCTTCTTCCGAATCCGATCGCTGACCTCATCATCGGTCGCATTCATGGAGTCAAAGAATGCACTCCGCAACAAATTTCCGCGTGGGAAAGGCAAAACATGCAGATTGCTAACGCTGTAGTCACTAGAGCGCAGGCTCTTAATATGCCTCAAACTTCATCTACTGAAGATAATGAAGTGCATAACCAAGGTGATCCCTTGGTAATTTCTCGTGACTCGTTTATAAAACAGCAAGAAGATGATCCCACTCTGAAGAAATTCTTCATTCTTGCAACTAAAGGTGATCCGAATAAAGACACAAGTCGTAAATCGTGGATTACAAAGAAGAATGGCGTACTTGTACGTATGGTTCAAGACTCCATTACGTCAAGTCATTCTCAAATCCTGGTTCCCAAGAATTTGAGAGTTAAAATTTTGCAGCACGCTCACGACTCTCAGTGTGCTGGACACATGGGTTTTTCCCGTACTAAGTCAAGAGTCCTTGCGGCTTTCTTTTGGCCATTGGTAAACAAGGACATACGGATTTATTGTCGATCTTGTAAAGTATGTCAGGAAGTTAAATCCAAAGGTCCACGGCATGCTGCACCCATTCAGGCGGCGGACATTCCTATTCGGCCGTTTCAAAAAATGGCCATAGACATTATTGGTCCATTTAAGATCAAGTCTGCCAGAGGACATCAGTTTATCTTGACGTGTGTTGATATGTGCACACGTTGGCCAGAGGCTATTCCTCTGAAGAGCATTACTACTGCTGATATTGCAGATGCTCTTTGGCTTATATTTTCTCGTCTGGGGTTCCCCGGAGAGATATTGTCAGACCATGGCACCCAACTAATATCAGATACCATGTCTCAAGTAATGTCTACTCTGCAGATAGATAGATCTTTAAGTAGTATCTACCATCCAATGTCTAATGGTATGGTCGAACGCCTTAATAGAACACTTAAAAACTTACTAGGGAAGATAACTGAGGATCATCCTCAAGACTGGGACAGAGTTTTACCTGCGGCCCTCTTCGCTTACAGAGAGGTACCCAATGAACATACAGGATTTTCTCCCTTTGAACTCGTCTTTGGCGCGCGTCCGCGTGGCCCTATGTCGCTGCTTCATGATCTCATAACAGCTGACAATATTGACGATGACACAAAGTCATCCTACGAATATGTCATCGCGTTGAGACAAAAGATTATCGAAGCATGCAAATTAGCAACTTCTTCTTCTGAATTTGCGAAACAGAAGGCAAGGCAATTTGCCAATAAGAAGAGATGCTTACGACAACTTTGTCCTGGTGACAAAGCATTTGTATTACTACCTTGTAGGGAAAACAGACTACTTATTTCTTGGAAAGGTCCGTACGATATAATATCGAAAATTTCCGATGTCGACTATATTGTCAATATTGATGGGAAGCATAAAACCTTCCACATCAATATGCTTACTGAATTCCATGAACGTCCGGATTATTTGCAACCCATTTTCCAAGCAACGGACAATTCTCCAGTACAACATGGTCATTACTCATCACTGTCCGTGATACAGGATGAGGAAACAAGTTTTTCAGATGTAAATCTTCCTCTTCCAATGATCCCACTCCATTCTAGTGAATCATGGAAGAACGTTACTGTCTCTCCTGATTTGTCTCTAGGAGAACAGCGACAAGTTTCAACTATGTTGCAAACATTTCAGGATGTACTCACTGACATCCCTGGACAAACGCATGTCATTGAACATGACATTGTTCTAACTGACCATACTCCTATTAGGGTTAGACCTTATCCTATACCTATACATTTCCAAGCACAGGTTGAGAAAGAGTTGGATGAGATGATAGATTTGAAAATAATCGAACCATCCACCTCTGCATATTCTTCGCCGATGGTTATTGTTCGTAAAAAAGACAATAACATACGTCTTTGCGTTGACTATCGAAAATTGAATCAAGTAACGAAGTTCGATGCCGAACCTATGCCTTTACTGGAAGAGCTACTTACTCGACTCTCCAAATCTCATTTTTTCACTAAACTTGATTTGTCTAAAGGATATTGGCAAGTTCCTTTATCTGAACGCGCCAAACCTCTCACGGCTTTTTCAACACCTAGAGGTTTGTTCCAATGGAATTTTATGCCTTTCGGTCTTATGAACGCACCAGCTACATTCGTGCGCATGATGCGCCGAATCCTATCTTATCGGTCAGATGTCATTGCATATCTAGACGACATCTGTCTTTTCAGCGATACTTGGGAAGATCACTATTCAGGGTTAGATGAATTGCTGTCTACTTTGCGCGAGCACAACCTGACAGCGAAACCCTCTAAAGCCTATATTGGTTTTAGCGAAATTTCTTTCCTAGGCCACCGAGTTGGTCATGGTTTCCTAAAGACAGAGGACCATAATACTAGTAAGATACTTAACATCTCGATCCCTAAGACTAAAAAACAGGTGAGAAGTCTGTTAGGTCTTATTCAATTTTATGGCAGATTCATTCAGAATCTATCCTCTATCATGGCACCTCTTTCGACACTTCTAAAGAAAGGTTCGCCTAATATGGTCCACTGGTCTCAGGAATGCCAATGCTCTCTGGATAAGATTAAAACATTGTTTTCAACACCACCTATTTTAGTGCTACCTACTAAAGATAAGACATTCGTTCTTCGTAGTGACGCTTCATCCACTGGGATTGGAGCGGCACTAATGCAAGAGTACTCTGGAACTCTGCATCCTGTAATGTATATTTCCAGAAAACTTAATGCGGCAGAAAGGAATTATTCGGTTTTAGACCGTGAGCTATTAGCTATGGTTTGGTCGATCCTCAAACTACAGAGATTCCTTCTAGGCGCACATTTCATAGTAGAAACCGACCAAAAAGCTCTTACTGCTATACAGAGTAAGAATTTGAAGAGCTCGAGGTCTACTCGATATGCAATTGCTCTTCAACCTTTTCATTTCTCTGTGCGAGCTATTCGTGGATCAGATAATGTGATGGCAGACATTCTGTCAAGATGCCCACATGATTCCACATAACTATTAGGGCTTAGAATTCTTGATATGTCTAGTTCTATAGTAGTTCCTTTTCTATATCATAATAGATACACATTTGTAATTTAATAATATAATGATTGTATCACTACATAGCGGTTCATTGATGTTTATTCACCGCTGTGCTTTGATGATTTTTCTTCATAAATCATAAATGTAAGATATCTAATACGAAACTATGGTATGAATTTTTTAGGCATCGTGTAATTGCCAGAATTGTATTATACTTTGATGACACCTTCCTGGAAAAATATACTTGTAGAGAAATAATTTCTCTCAGTTTATGAGACACATTCTCACCAGTCGCTCCATATGTCGACTTAGCCTCATATTAGGCGTTATATTTATTCCTGATATTTTCATCTACGCATTATTCATGCGTTGTGAGCCTATTGTACGTTGCTCCTAGATGTATTTAAAAAAAAAAAAAAAAAGTTCCATTTTTTTTTCCCGGGAGGTGTGGTAAGACTGTTACGTGCAGTCTTTGATATCTTACAATATTATACATTGGTATACTTGTTATGTTCGCAAATATTTTGTAAACAAAATAGATATTTTTTAGTGCTTAAGGGAAAGTCATTATTGAGTTACTTCCCTTGAAAGTTGTGTCGTCTCTTTCGATCGAACTCCGCGGATGAATCCAGTTTTACTGCGATTTATTCTTTGTTTGGGTAGTAATAGATTGTTCTTGCTTCAGAATATCTATGGCCTGAATTTATGTGTATTGTTTGGCTGAGTAGGACGAGTCTGTCTTATATCTGTATATCTTTACATATCTAAGTCGAACTATATGTTCTTTTGTCTCTAGAGAGGTCAAAGGCTGTTCGGCGGATGTGTCTCTAGAGAGGTGTGTTTTGGCTTCGCCCTGATCATGGGGGCTGTGTTTTGCTATGTCGGCTTGTCGCCGGGAAAAAGTGATCTCTATATTTATGGGGAAAGTGATAGTCGTCTAGACCTATCGTGTATGCTTTACCCCAGTGTTTATTCTTATTGCCAAGGAATGGCAGAATCATATTTCTGATACGCAGGTAATAAAAGATACTCTTTTGAACTCTCGTACGAAGCCACCGTTTTTCGATAGGTATGACTTGTACATCTGAGAGGATGCATTTAACTAGATGGAAAACGACTCTGATTCCTAGCAGCACTATATCCTGTAGAATGCAGTCAATTGTATCATGATAGAATCTACAGAGCAATGAAACATTTAATGAATGACTAACTTTAAGACAGATTCATTATCTGTATCCAAACGTGAGTGACAGCTCACGAGAGAAGCCATCTTGTAAAAACATTTAGTGACTTTCAAGAAGAGAAAAGGGATGCCCGTATTATCGCTTGATTAGTCCAGAGATCACTGCTACACATGAGAACCCATTGCTAGCGGTTCAATTTGATTATATGGAAAAATCTGTGCTGGACATTATGTTAAGGAATCTTCACTAGACGAGATTAGGTCTAGAAGTCATCTTGGATATTGTTTATAATCTGACGTGCTTTGTCAGTAAACTCAGATGATATATATATGGGCAATACTGAGTGCTTGGCTATTGACAGTCCATTATACTATTATTCTACATGAGTGCCCATGTAACATTGCAAGACCATTTATCCACTGTACCATGATGTATTATGCCAACCTGTGATTTGTCACTATCTGTGCTGTCGAGTGTGTACGTCCAATTAAACTGTAGTAAAGGTACACAGTCGTTGGTGTCGATGACTTCCAGCCATACATGAGTGTGAGAAAAGAACATTTGTCAACACCACGAACTCTTCCTATCATTCGCATATTACACACTCAATCTATGTCTACACACCACTGCGTAGGTCAAGTTGACATTCCATACTCAAACCACGAGCAACACAACAACACAGTATTTAACTCTGGTGATGTTCGAGTGAGCTTCAGATTTTTCAGCATGTCTCTTGCTCAGGGCAAGGGTCTTGTATTAAAAGAGTTTATCAACTGATGATGACGTCTGTCTCCCAAAGAAAGTTGCCTGTGCGATGTCTGAAGACTACCACTTGTTCACTTCTGCTGAGCTGGTTATATGCATCGATTTTTGGTGGCCTGGATTCTCTGCTTCCCACTTGCTCCTGTATCTACTCTTGATAAAACTCTTGGCCTCTTCATAAGTTATGCTGTGTCAATTTGAGGTAGTTTTCCTCTTTCCTTTGCCAATCTATCAGCTTCGTCATTTCCAGAGACATTGCAGTGAGATGGGATCCACTGTATCACAACTCTTTTGAATTGCTGTCATAATTTCTGGAGTGTTAATCTTAGGTTCCAGTCTTTTGAGGTTACTTCCAACATTCTTCTTAAAGCTATGCCTAAAAATCCTCTCATTAAGTGTCACGAGACAAAAGGTACTTACACACGCACCTTTGCCCCTGACAAGAGCGACATCATCGCTGTTACCACTATTCTAACAATAACTACAACAATAATAGCAACGTTATCTAGAGGACAAGTTCCCACAGTGTACTTAGCAATAAATAAGTCAACTCAAGGAGATCAAGTCAATCTTGGCACAATATAATCACAGTTGGTACATACCGTATGTGTGAGGTACTAACAAAAGCACAATGAACTATCAATCTATCTTGACAACATACCAGTACCCAAATAATACTAACATCACTTCTGGTACTAGGACAACTTTCAAGATCAGAAACCACAGTGATCCTTGCAACAACGAAAACCACAGTGATCCTTGCAAAAACGAAAACCACACAACAGAGACATGCTTTTTCCGCAAAAGAGTAGTACGGGACATGTCCGTTCCCTTCCAAAACATCTATCACCTACCCTTGCACAAACTTCCTAACCTTTTAACCTTACACACGCCAGGCATACTCCTGCCAATAATAACATACTTTTGTCACATGTCATAACAATTAGAGTTCTACTGATCGCGTAAACATCAAATGCAGCTCACAAATGTTTAACTCGACTTACATTGCCACAACAACGCACGCAATAAACCTCGCTCCCCTAGGAACATATAACCATAGCACCTTCTCAAAATTACATTAGGTTTGTCTTTCTGTTGTCCATGTTTTGCGCCCCATAGAACATGACGGCTCTTGTGTAGACTTGATACTGTTTTAGCTTTATAAAGCCCGTATTATCATTATCATTTCATGTTTGCTGCTAACAATGCGCGGAGTCGCTACTGCTGACTGCTCCTCTGTCAGGAAACGCGCATCAAAGCATGTGTTCTTGTAGACGTGGTTTTATGTAGCTATTCCTTTTGCGTGATATAGTTGTCAGCGATTTACAAAACCTCAAATTAGTCGTTTCTTACTACTTCCCTGATGGGGCGGTAGTTGGAACCTACATATATGTCCCCAGAGACTCCAGGGAACAACACCAGACTAAAGCACGTACAGGCCCCACAAATTATAGAGTTATTCTATTGTGACCATTAGAGTCTAATTTACTAATATTGGAATATACAAAAGAAAATCAAGCCAATAACGATCCAGTCGTGACCAAAGAATACGCCTCTGCCTGGGACCACCTGGTGTATGTCGTCATTCATTAGCTATCTTTAAAGGTTAGCAACCAATTTGGCCGTCCGAAACATAATGGGAACATCTGGCGGGAGTACTTCATTAGAATTTGGCACGTTGCAAGCGTGATTTCGGAAGTGATTAATGACTTGTTTAAAAAAAAAAAAAAACAAGGCCAAAATATCTGACAGAAAGATAACACAGCGTCCCCAGTCTTAAGAAAACATGAAGTTTATGCTTGAGGAGAGGTCTTTTTTTTCTCTGCTTCTTCTTCTTTAAACCACTTTATATAAGAACATTTTACCACTGTTTTCTTTTACAACTAAGTTATTTCCCCTGGCAAAAGGTACAAACACATCTCTACTTAGAATACCAATGCTTACACACACACACACACACACACACATATATATATATATGTACACACTTACATCGATCCATCCATCCATACATTCATACATACATAGGGGTAGTCCAAATGTGGGGAGTTCTAACATTTTGTGACGAAGAGTGATGATAAAGGAGAGGGAAGGAATTTGGAAAAAAATGACGGCACACAAAAATATATGTCACATTCGCTTCTTTTATTAATGATGTTTCAACTTTTATCTGCAATAGTTAATTTTTATCCGCAATCGTTACCTTTTATCCGCAATAGTGAACTTTTATCTGCAACATTTAACTTTTTTATTTTTTCAGCAGTAGTTAACAACTCCCTTGTGTAAGACTTATATTACTATTATTATCTCCGCTGAAATATCGAATAAGTGTTATAATCTTTAACTGGTTTAAATTGTTTTAGTGATATATATATATATATATATATATATATATATATATATATATATATATATATATATATATATATATATATATATATATATATACATATATATATATATATATATATATATATATATATAAAATAATGTAATACACACCTGTAAAAACTAAATGCAGACTAAATGAACTGTACTGTGTAAAATTAGATTAGAAAAAAACATTTATCATCATTGCGACTACAGTCTAGTGAGATCAAAGACACAAAAATTAAGCAATTTTAAACAACTGATGTAAGCATTTACAATCTGTTTGTGTGTGCTATAAAGGTACCACAAAGGTTGGGCCCTGTATCGTGCTGGGACGCAGCAGTTAAAATGGAAAATCTTTGTTAAAGCTCCATTAATTAAACACTATTTTACTTCAAAAATTATTTTGTCTGCACAAGTTAACGTGCAGTTAACAATTTTGCCGACGAACAGGCTATTCTGTACATAATCGTTATCAGATGCAAGACAAAATACAAATACTTGATGAGAGGTCACAGCTAGTGGGTGTGAAAATACACTGGGAGAAAACAAAAATAATGAAAATAAATGCTAGAAACGATAACAATATTGCATATGAAGAAACACCACTACAAGATGTAGAATCCTGCATGCTTTGGCAGCAATATAGACAGTTGGAGGAACAGACAGTGATATCAAAATAAGAATACAGAAAACTAGAAAAGCTTTCTTTGCATTGGGAAATATATGGAGATCAAAAGAGGCCAAGTCCAACTCAAAAATTGGAATCGTCAAGTCAATCGTCAAGTCAATCGTCAAGTCAATCGTCAAGTCAATCGTCAAGTCAGTCCTATTGTAACATGGAGAACAACAAAACCAACAACCAAAAAGCTGAAAACTTGTTAAATGGGTAAACATGGTAGTCTAATACCATGTACTGCCGTAGGGGAGGGACGTGTTTGACACTTCACAATACTATGTCGATCTTCGAGTGACCAGTTCTTCTCCGCGCTGCCTTTGCCTTTCCTAACCCAAGAGAAGAGTAAAGTATTCATTTACAGCTGGGTAGATTGTAGCGTGATGCCAAAGTGTTTCAAACTCGCTATCTTTGCCGCGAGAGGCCTGCGCTCTAACCACTGACGCTGTCATAAATGGATGCTTGACTTAAATAGAAGGATTGTGATGGTATGACAAAATCACAGATGGAGAACCGATGACATGAACCAGACAAGTACGAGAAGAACAAGACACGAGAAGAAGACGCTGGAGATAAATGGAAAGCACGTTAAGCAAATTTGCTAACAGCTTTACCAGGGAGATCCACAGAGAAAGAGAGGCATAGGTAGACCAAAAAACACATGGAGAAGAGAACTGGAAACAGAGGTGAAAATGATGAGGAAAACATGGAAAGAACTTGAGTGGATGGCACAGGACAGGAAGACTTGGCATGTGTTTGTTGAAGGCCAATGCTCCTTGGGTATTGATTGATTGATTACCAGGCAGACCGTGCTCTGGAACTCCCGGGGTAAGAAATTCAGAGGAAGACCAAGGAACTCATTGACAAGAGAACTGGAAATCGACTTGAAGGGGATGAAGAAAATATGGAAAGATCTTGAGCTGATGGCATAGGACGGGAAGACTGCGTGAAACATATGCTGCTTAAGGGAGTTGATGATGATGATGATGATGATGATGACGACTAGTTAACTAATTGACATTAGGGTACGTTGTTTCTTTCCAGTATTACACTTTAAAAAAATATAGGGAGGAAAAAAAGGGGAGGTGGGTAAGACTTCTGTGACGTCACATAAAGGGGAGGTCTGGGTTTTTGTGGCAAAATATGACAAGGGGGAAGGGGGAATTTAAAAATTGCGTGACGTCGTATGTGGACGACCCCATACACACATACAAACATACATACATAATGAGAATCTTTATTCTCCAGAAAATACATTGATATGTACTGACATGATATAATATAATACAACATGGCATATAAGATAATTATTTAGAGTCTGCTAGTGTGCTAAACCCCGCCCAGGAAGCGATCGCCAAACGTTCATAATTCGTTGAATTCAATTCGTCCAAAAATGAAGAATTTCATTGAAAATATCAAATTTTAGATACATATTGCACTGGAAAGTACATTCATTTGCCCACATTTCTGTATGTTTATTTTCACTAAAACCTTTGTGGATGATTTTATATAAATTTTTAAAATATGTCAGGTAAGTGTATTTTTACCTAATTATATATGTAAAATATACAAATTGGTATATTTGTGATGCTATATTGCTTCTAATGCATGGATTTTAATTTTCGGTACCATATTCATTTCCCTGAAGCAAACAGAATTCAAGTTTTTCAAACATAGTTTCATGTGTAAAAATAATTTTCACTGGCTAATTTTTATTAACCGTGGGGTCCTTTGATGGGTCATGGAAATAATAACGTGGCTGGAGGTATTCCAGTAGAGTGGTAGGGTACCTCCTTATACGCAAATAAAGCTGCAGGTAAGAACGAATCACAGGATTCTGGTTTCTCCTGTGCGAGCTTACATAAATTTGTAAGTAGAGTCCCGTTATATCTTTCCACTTGTCCAATCGATTGTGGATGATAAAATGTGCGGACGAGAATATTTTGAAAAATCCTAAAAACGTCCTCCATCAGTTTCCCTCTGAATTGTGAACCATTGTCAGTTAATATCTGATAAGGGTATCCTAATCTTGTGACTATTGAGAGCAAAGCCTCTCCTACATGTACTGAGTCTGCTGAGGGTAGAGCAATCGCTTCCCCCCACATAGTACATGTCTACCAGAGAAAGGATGTATTTTTTCGGAAACTGACGAAAAGCGCATACAGTCTGCTGAAATGAAGAATTTAATGAAAAGTAAGCTGCAAAGTATGACACAGAACATGGAATCAATAAAGGAAAATACCAGAGATGATTCCTACATAGCAGGGGTATACTGAGGTGAGTAAATTTTGTGTAGAAGTGTAATTCCTCCCTTTTTTCTTAATTTTCTCAAAACCTCATTTTTCACACAAATGTGGGCACGTTGCCCATGATTTTTCAAAAACTATTAGTGATACAGCAGTAAATGTTGGGCCACATGCTGTACACATAGTGCTCATTAAAATAAACTAAAATAAAGGATATATGTTAACAAACTACAAAACTGTTGAGAAATAGCTAAGATACCCCCCTTAAAAATTTCAACTTTTTTTCGATTGGTATGTTAAAATCCAAAAAAACTCAGATATCAAACCAATCAAAATTATTTTAGTATACAATCATTATCATATATTAACAAATGAAACAGCCAAATTTCATAACTCAAGTTATACTCACATTTGAGATATCTTGGGCAACAAAATACCCAAAAAAAGCTAAAATTTGCCTTTTTTTCACTGTTTTTCCGCCATAGATTGCAAGTTTTTAGTGTATACCTCAATGTTTTGTATTTTTTTCAGTCATTTTGCTAGTATAAATGACCAGATATAGATATAAACTTATAATTCTGTGTTTTGCATTTTGGGGGTTAAACATGAGCGCAACACCTCCCCAAACTCATTCAGCGTTAAAATGATACATACATACATACATACATACATACATACATACATACATACATACATACATACATACATACATACATACATACATACATACATACATACATACATACATACATACATACATACATACATACATACATACATACATACATACATACATACATACATACATACATACATACATACATACAATACATACATACATACATTACATACATACATACATACATACATACATACATACATACATACATACATACATACATACATACATACATACATACATACATACATACATACATACATACATACATACATACATACATACATACATACATACATACATACATACATACATACATACATACATACATACATACATACATACATACATACATACATACATACATACATACATACATACATACATACATACATACATACATACATACATTGTACGTACGTACGTACGTACGTACGTACGTACGTACGTACGTACGTACGTACGTACGTACGTACGTACGTACGTACGTACGTACGTACGTACGTACGTACGTACGTACGTACGTACGTACGTACGTACGTACATACATACATACATACATACATACATACATACATACATACATACATACATACATACATACATACATACATACATACATACATACATACATACATACATACATACATACATACATACATACATACATACATACATACATTCATACATACATACATACATACATACATACATACATACATACATACATACATACATACATACATACATACATACACATACATACATACATTCATACTTTACAATACATACATAACATACTTATCATACATTACATACATTACATACGATACATACTTACTACATACATTCATTCAGACTTACATACCAGTTTTACGTGCCTACAATACATACATACATACATACATACATACATACATACATACATACATACATACATACATACATACATACATACATACATACATACATACATACATACATACATACATACATACATACATACATACATACATACATACATACATACATACATACATACATACATACATACATACATACATACAAACATACTTACATACATACATACATACATACATACATACATACATACATACATACATACATACATACATACATACATACATACATACATACATACATACATACATACATACATACATACATACATACATACATACATACATACATACCTTCATACATACATACATACATACATACATACATACATACATACATACATACATACATACATACATACATACATACATACATACATACATACATACATACATACATACATACATACATACATACATACATACATACATACATACATACATACATACATACATACATACATACATACATACATACATACATACATACAATCATACATACATACATACATACATACATACATACATACATACATACATACATACATACATACATACATACATACATACATACATACATACATACATACATACATACATACATACATACATACATACATACATACATACATACATACATACATACATACATACATACATACATACATACATACATACATACATACATACATACATACATACATACATACATACATACATAAC